>CABFOP010088260.1:0-15172 GCA_900683385.1 Anoplogaster cornuta | reverse complement strand
GATATTGGCGTGACTGGAGTTCAGACGTGTGCTCTTCCGATCTCAAGTGTTTGCCTAATATTTCAACTTTGCTGTAATATTAGGCAAACACCTGAACACCCCCCCCCTTTTTTTTAAATTCAAATTGTGAACCCCTCCTAAAGATTAATTTTTGCCCATTTAGGGGGGCTTAAGGCTCTTGTAGGGGGGGCCAAACCCCCCCAAACCCCCCATAATTTGCACCATGCCCAGCCCACAAAGAAAGTGCTGGAGTGACTTATGTCACAGTTTGTGTGTTAGTAGGTAGTAGTAGTAGACCCAATGTGCAAAAACAATTAAAAATTCATAATATGGGCCCTTTAAAGGTATTAGCACTTTTTGGATAGTCTGCATTTTTTCCCATTTTATTTTATATTATTTTTAAAATTATATTTAATACTTTTAATTGTGGTCTGCTGTGGTAATGTTATGCATATGCTGATGTTGCAGTTTTTTTCTATCAATTATAAATTCTTCATTAATTGCTGTCTTATTGCTTATGAATAATGAATGCTTAGTTCAGAAGTACAAAGAGACCAGAGCCAAAACACATGAGGACAATACTCCACTCCTATGCTCTCCTTTGGTGAGGCAGAGGGAGACAGAGGGAGGTAGCACACAATACGTCAATAACACCGAGAGGGCATTCTGTGTTGCGATAATATTTACAACGTGATGCGGCTCGGTACCAGCCTTAGCCGAGAACGTCCTCAAGGTTATTATAGCTTTTATACAACGGTTACCAACATGTGTGGGCTGTCTGAAAGGTTTAGAGCGCAGCATTTAGTGCACACATAAGAATGAAAAGACAAAAGAAAACAAGAGAGATCACCAACAAGCTCCCTGGTTACCACGAGAGTTGGAATAGCAACCAAAAAAAGGTCGGCTATCAAGGCTTTATGGGAATTACCCACACGGCCAGGATGCATCTTTGACCAATCGGATTGCTTGGCCAAAACCATCTAATTGTTCATACATATGTTAAGCTGTGTGTATCTCTTTTCTGCTGATTCTGCAGCATGCACAGCACCATGGCAGCTGCTTCCCATGTTGTTATCAACAATTAAAAAAGAATAAAGAATAAAGAATGGACTCATAATAGACTCATATCCTCTTAATTTCTAAAATAATCAGAATGATCAACGTGCAACAGCGGTAATAGCCCATTATTACTTACATGGCACGCAGATGACATGCTCCTGCCCTGCTCCTGGCTGAATAATACCCCACATCATATTTTATTCATTATAACCGATGCAGAGAGGGCTGCAATTACTGTGTAGCCCTTACCACTTAGAGCTGCGATCACTGAGCCATGCATGTCTCACTGTATCCGCTACCTGTGCCTGACATCTATATGCCGTTGTTAGGTATCTCCCTGGATGGCCATGTGGGAGGCAGACATTACCAACCTGACCCAAATGAACTTGAATGCAGATAGTGCAGATAGTTGTATTTTACTCCATTGTGCTGCCACCACTGTACTAGATTCTTCCGTTTAGAAGAGTGCATTAGCGGGGCGCTTTGTCAGTCAAGTATTGCTTTTATAAACCCCAAATTCTTGTTGTTTTAAATATTTTTTGTTTGTTTTTTATTAACACGTTAATTAACCATTAACCATTTATTGTTTCACATGTCGGGCATTGTGAAGCCCTTAGAGACTGTAACGGTGATTAATGGCTATACAAATAAATGTGATTTGAATTGATTTGATTTGACTTACTGTAATTAAATACATTAAAACCAGTAAGTGGATGCATTCTTTTGTGGCATTTCGGACTAAAATGTGTCACAGTGCATTGTATATTCTGGGGCCTCCTGCTTAGTCAAAACATAAAAAAACAGCAGGAGCACCACAATAGGTCTAATCCAGCACCGAGAAGCAGCAGGGTAATGGGTGCCCTACGGACAGGGATGAAGGAGGAGGAAAGTCGTACAGATTTACAGTTCTGGTCGCATCAGCAGGTGTAAGAGGCAAGGCAAGTGCTCATCGCGATTATAGGATGTTTATTATGTTTGGAGCGGACTGTGCCCTTGCAGGCCCTGGACCTTCAGGGCGTGGAGATTGCTTTTCATGTGTCATTAATCCAAGTCGTCATTGCTGGCAGGCCTGAGCGGTAATCCAGTTGGTTCGATAATTAAGTGTTACCTACACAGAAGGTGCAACAGCATCCGTCAAGTACTTGTTCACTGTCTTGACAAAGAAAATAAGGAGGAGGTGATTAAATGTGATTCAAGTGAGACTAACACTTCTGTATGGTGTTCAAAATTAATGCAAAAATTAATGCAGAGTGATTTATATCTGTAACCCATGATTTGAAAAAAAGACTTGCAGCAACATTTGTGAATAAATGCCTTTAAATTCCCACTAATAATATCATGATGCGTACATAAACACTAACATTTTTACAAATATATTTTAATATTTTTGTGTGGATACTTTTGAGACTGTAAAATAGCCAAGGAATCCAGGCTAGCTACGTTAAGACCACCAGAATAACCAAGAATAAGACTTCCGGTTTAGGTGTGTAGCGCTCAAAATAAAAGCAAAAGGGTTTAAATGTATGAAAACACAGATTTAACCAAATTTATTTTAAATTATTCATCAAACCCAATACGTTTTTGGAGATTAGTTTTCTATGTCATAATGATGAGTGAGGCATGAGCCGTGTGACATTGGCTTGTGTCTCCTTTTGAGTTCCATACAGGTGTTATATCCAGGTTATGTCACATGACAATCACACCTTTCATGCCACTATACAGTATGTGGTGCTGATTACAAAATGTCAGACTTTTAAGAGTTTTCTATAATGCTGCTTGATACATGACCACACCGAATAGAGTGGCCAGTGTTGCCTTCATGCGTTATCGTTTAATGCACATTGATTGAATATTTGAGCGCTCATAGGAGGATAAAACATTAGCATTTGTGGAAAAGCTGCACATGTTTATGCATATTTGACATCATCCTATTTGCTTGAAAATGTTTAAGATAGAGTATGGAGCTCATGGTCTTTCTCTAAAAGCCACTCTAGGTAATGAAAGCAGTGCAGCTTGCCAGAACAGGCACATGGCTTCTCTGGCACTGCTGTCAAATACTTGCTGGTCCGGCAAATATGAATCTCCAATCGTCTGATTCAGCTCTTATGGCGAGATTAAAGGGTGGCATTCGGTCAAGTGGCTGGCCAGGACCTCATGCTCCACTAACAGTTGCTGGTAGGACTTTAAGAACCTCAGGATCCCATGGTCAGTCAGGACTTTATCGTAATGGGTACTGTAATGCAGCACCTTTTTAAAAACATTTCTCCCCAATTTAGTTAAGTCCAATTCCAATGACGGTCCCAGTCGTTGTGCTGTCGGTCTGGGGAGGGAGTAGACTACCACATGCCTCCCCCAAGGCATGTGGAGTCGCCAACTACTTCTTTTCCCCTGACAGCGAGGAGTTTCACTGGGAGAACATCACAATCTCCCCCAGATCCCCTCCACGCTGAACAGGCGCCCCGACCGACAGAAGGAGGCTCTAACGTAACGACCATGACTCATACCCTCGCCGGCTTACCACCCGCGAACGCTGCCAACTGTGTTCGTAGGAGCGTCTGACCAAGCTGGAGGTACCGCTGCCGGGCTACGAATCCCGGGTCTCTGTGGTGGTAGGCGTGGACTTTACCCGTGCACTACCAGCAGTCATTTCTTAGGTGTAATAATCAAACACGAGGCAACTGCAATTCTTTTCGTCACTGAGAGCACTGACATAACAAACATTTTGCCAATTAACATTGGCACTCTTTTCCCCCTAATTGAGAAAAGAACATTATACTTCCATGCTATAAATGGTCCATAAACAAAAGTAATTGTGTAAAACTTTAAGATTTTGAACATCAATTCTTTAGTGTGTGCTAATGAGGAGTTGCCTGATCAGCAAGTTCACAAATATTGCTTTGAAGATACTAGCTTGTCAGCTTTACACAGCTGCTACTTTGCAGCCCAGCTTTTTGTGCTGTCTTGCAAAAGAAAGTATTTGGCTTTAGAGGTTATTTTACCCATTTAACATAACGTGTCACCCAATATATAAAAGGAAGAGTCAATATAACCCCAAAAGAGAACCAGAATAACTCACTTTGTGTTTTCTCACAGCTTATATGCGGCACAAAGATGGTGTGGCATTGTGAATATTAAGGCTCTTCATAAAGCTTCCTTTTCCATTTGCATTTATCATGAATGTGAATGTTAAGTGTTCACAGTGAAGGCTACAAGAATAAGATTATATAATTTGACAGCTCTCTATAAATAATAGTCTTTTGTTGGCATTGCTCGTAATTTTAATAAATACCGGTATTGATATGACCACGAGTTCATGGAATCATTGCAAGGATAGATTGGAGAGAAAAGTAAAATGTTTAACACTTGTTAAGACAAGGCAGACATGGTTGGCCACCCAGTTGATGCATGGGAGAATTACCTTGCTTGTGTGTGCTTGTCTGTGTGTTCGTGGTGCTGCTCCTGCTTTCTTACTTGACAGATTGACATATCAAACAGTGACAGGGGAAATGCCGGTGCAGATGCTTGGCTATGTTATTCCTCAATTGATACCTGTGAGGCCTGACTAAAGGTCTGCACCAGGAATAACCGATGCTGGAGTTGATTTATTATAACAACCTGGAGAAAGGTCATCTGTCCTTATCTGGGCCGAGCCGGTGACAGGTAAGTTATGCTATGGAGAGCCTAGCCGGGGCCTGGCTGCCTCACATTCCTCTCCAATTTGGATTCAGTGGTTGACTGAGCACCTGGTACACTTTATATGTAAGCACAGGTAGAGTCACCTTCACACAGCCTAATCTTCCCCTGCAAGACTGTGCCACCCCAAGCCCCTCTGCTATAGGAATGGGCTCTCAACGTTTTGATGTTGCTGTGTGTTGTGCTGGCCGGAGCTGGGCTGGAATAAATAAAAAGACTGAGCAATGCACTTGGTATGGGCCCACTGCAGGGAGAAGGTGGTCTGAAGTGTCCCTGCACATAGCCCTGCAATAAAATCGGAATCAATAAAACACGATCAATCAATAAAATCTTCATTGCCGCCGTCTCCGGCGATTTGCCTGCTCTCCAACAGGTTTGAATGATCTCACTGAACAGATTGCAGCCCAGATTGCTTCTTAAACTCCTGCATTTATAAATAGGTGCTTGTTCCTAGTTTCATTTGCTAGAACTTTTCAGATATTTGATAAGCAGTGCACAGAATCAAAGGATCGGCACATGATTTTACTCCTATATAATGTATAACTGTTAATATGCAGTATGACAAAACATATATCCAATACATGACGAAATATAACTAATCAGAACACAATAATTCTCTATATTTCTCCCTTGACCATATTATGCATCTCGCTGTCTTCCATCATATTACTAATATATGTATAGGAAAGTAGAGAATATTTTATATGATGTCCCAAGTTATGCTGACTAAACTGTTTTATTTCCCATTGGAAAAGGACGCTCCCCTGCAGATCAATTTCTGTGCACACCCACTTATATTGCAGTATAAATTGGGTCCCACTCCACAGTATAATAAGTATGGATTGAAAATCTGTCCTAACAACAGTATGGCACTGGAGAATAGAGTAACATCTTGCGGCATCACAGCGTGGTGGTGTGGAACGAATAGCATTATGTCCCAGCACGTGTTGTGATACAGCACATCAACCTCATCATAGGAATCCAATGTCCCTCAATGTAAGCTAGCCCTCCCGAGGCACCAGACAGAGGGCTGCAAAGTAGAGCTCCGAATCCTACTCACAAATCCGGGGATCACTTAGTGCAGTTTGCGTTCCGCAATGGATCGTGGACCTTGCTTCATTCGTCATTCTGTGCAGGTTTCCCCCCTCTTGTGTTTGGGATTTCAGGCATTTGTGTACTGAAAGGAAATTGTCCTAACATCGGATGCATTTGTTTCGCTTGAAATTCCAGGCATGCCACTCACCAAAAGGCTTTTCCTTTTAATGTCAACTGTGGACTATGGCTTTGCTAAACAGTTCAAGATACGTTGAGAGCTTTCAGTGCCGACGTACAGAGAAGTTGGTGGAGTTTCTTCATGCCCGGGAGCGCTGTAGGGTGCCAACATGACTAATGGGCCTCACCTGGGCCCACTATTGACTTGCACTGAAATACACAGGGATTGATCCGACTGTTTATGCCACTGCCATAATCTGTCCTCCAATGATATGGCTCCATGGCTATTTGAAAACTGCTGCTGAGGCCTGTTATTGATGTCCACTGTAATACTGTAATATCAAATATGATCATGCAAGCTGCTCAATAAGGAGCAATGATATGACTTACTCTGCCTTACTTACATGCTTACATAGAATTAGAAGAATGTATCGTCCTGTATGCACTTTGTGGTTGTTTGAGGGAAAAAAACAAAAAAAGAATAGTGTTTGTTTCTTTATTCATTTTTATTACTCAAAAATAAGTCGCAAAATATTCACGCAAAATATGCAATATGCATGTTAAAGGGGCAGTAGGTAAGATTTCTTACCTCAGTAGTGGCGAGCAAAGAGTGCCGAATTTCAGCGCCGAATCTGCGGCCGACGTGCAGGTGGGTGTGGGAAATGTGGCGCACGGAAGACCGCTTGCCCGGTGTCGCTCGGGGGACGGTGTGAAGCCGATAACGGTCCCCGCCGCGCCGTGTCCGGTCTCTACTTCTGGGAGTCTGGTTTCTTGTTTGGGAATGCAAGTTGTCAAGCAGGTAGGCTATCCAATCATTTAATTTGAGCTGAAGATCAAGTTGACAGGCAGGTAAATGTAATTTTCTTATTATGAATGTTATTCAGAGAGGTCACCTACAATCAAATACAATCATTCGGACCGAATGAAATGATTGGACGGACTTATTGCAGTATTGTGACCACTACAGACACCGGATTCTTTTTTTCTTTTTTTTCAGAGCACTTGATTTATTGATTGCTGTCATGATATAAAGACAATTTCAACTAATATAACCAAAAATGCTTCTCAAAAAAATACCTACCCTACCTTTAATAAGAATAAAACATTATTTGATTATAGGTGACCTCTCTGAATAACATTCATAATAAGAAAATTACAATTATTATTCATTATTATTATTATTATTAAAAATTATAATTACAAAAGACCACATGTGAAGACTGAAAGAAAGAGTAAAATAAAATATTTAAAGTGGTCAGATGTCTGCTGGGTGGTCCCAACAATGTGTGACTGTGTTATTTTCTCTTGAGCATCACTAGTCCAATTTATTCAGTTTTCCATATGAGTTCCCCAGCACTCTGCCTGGAGTGAAATAAGGTTATAAATGAAGTGTTATCCTCTTGTAAGTGTAAGTGTAAATCAGACTTGGCTGTACCAGGCAGGCTACGTTACTTAACATCTGCTACCGGTCCCTCAGCACAGTAGATCTAATCTGCACATGTTGTATTTGTGAATGTGGGCTGTATCGATTGTGTTTCTACATGTACAGTAGGACTGAGCGAATATGCAGCAAATACCGCAAACGCTTGTGCGTGCTTGATCTAATTGTTCTGTATTCGCTGTGCTTCAAAGTCATCTCTACAGCCAGCTCTGCTCTCCTAAACAGAGGAAGAAGAGAGCTCTAAGCGGCTGTTCCAGCACTAGACTGTGGCCTTTCCATGTAGATGATTGATTCAGGTGCAGTGAGGAGGGAAAGGAGGGATCAGACTTTGGGCTGTGTTCGTTAATCACACTGTATTACCACACAGGAGGCATTTATCACCGAACACCAAAGGCTTCAGTCCACAGGGAACACTGAACCCAATCTCCCAGCTTACATACAATCCATCCAGGTCCACAAAAAGGAGCATTGTTGAGTCCTACCACATCCATTTATTCTACAAGAAGGGAATGCTCCAAAGAAAAACTATGAGGAGAAGCAGAGAGCGGAGATGAGGGGTTTGGAGAGACGCCCTAGGAAAACCTTAGTGCAGTTTTTCACCTCGTTATGTTTTACTTTTTTTATTTCCAGCAAATGTTCTTACACGTGACACAGGAAATTGCACTGACTGTAATTTCTTCACATCCATAACAGGGACAGATTCATAACGAGGTTCTGATCTCACAGACATTAATATGTAGTGCATTTGTGTGTGCGTGTGTGTGCGTGTGCGTGTGCCTGTGTGTCTGCCTACCAAGATACTGTATCTTGGGCCATGAATCCATGAAACAAAAATATGATCATTTATTTATTTGATGTGAAATGAAATGTGAAATGCCCCCCTCAGTTTCCACAACACTTTCTTCTTCAGTATTGGCCCCCGGGAGCCTCATGTACTGTACAAGCTGCACTCCACACCCCCTAACACCAGACAGGAACTACAGTACGGTCATGTTTTTCCCTGTGTGTTTTGGGGGTGGGGACCTTTTCCTTTGTCCCCTCAGTGAAAGCCGAACTAAAAGACACTTAATACAGCCAGACAGTCACTGGAGAGACGCTAAACTTTTAATTGGGAAACATGACAACTTTTTTTTTAAACGTATGCTTGCATGTCATCTATTACCATAGTGAGATGTGCCATAGATGGGATATATAATGGTGCACTGCAGAATATTTTGGTCTCAACTGCCGATGACTGGCGTATTGTCCTGTGTAAAGCCCAGTAGCCTCCGCTGTCTATCAACGCAAAGCACATTTAGTCCATAGGGAGTCCTAGCCCAGGATAAATCACTCGCAGTGTGACAAAGTAAGCCTGATTCCCCTCTCCTCGCACACATACCTCTGCCTATCTGGTCTAATTGTTTAAAAGCATAGGCACAGGAACGGGCTCCCCCAGGACCTTGGCACTGATGCTTGATAAGCTAACGCAAACAGATGCCTGTTTGTGCCCGGCTTTGATAAATGCCGCCGCTTTTTCCGTGTTAAGAAGACAAACAACGTCTAAGGGCGGGTAACCGCTGTTGTTTTTAATTAACACACCGCACTTGCAATCACAGCAATAAACCTGCCCCGCCACTGATGTGTAATGAAAGTAGATCAAAGTCAAAGTTGTCCCTGCGGTCTGCGTAGAGGTGAACCTTTTGTTTCCCCGCAATCCTTTCATTGGATGTCTGTGAGCTGCAGGGAAATATATATTGCAGCTTTTTAATGTCGCCCCGCATTTGGAGGCTTCAGTTCAGCGGAACAGCGGACGGGTTGAAAATTCCCCTCATCCTGACAGAGTGGCAGGTCATCCAGAAATGTGTATTCATGGGTACAAATGGAAATGGAATGACTGAGAGAGGTGTCCTGCAGCGGCCAGCCCCAGTTATTGATGTGCAGTGGAGGGAAGAGAGTGACATTTAACTGTGTGAGGATCAGCGGCCTCTTGCCCAGCTTGAGTGCTTTGCAACCGTGCTGAACAGCAGAGGCACATATAGAGGCCGGCCATGGCTGATCGTTATAGGGACGGGCAGGAGAGAGAGAGGGGGCACCGAGAGGAATGGGGCCGTAGAGCTGAGGGAGCCATCGCTGCTTGCCTCTCCGCCTTGCCGCAGTCAGAGGAGACAAACAGGAAAATCAATACTCCCACTCAGGACAGTTCACTACAAGGGGCTCCCTCAGCACCGCTGTCTGTCAGACTCGGTCCCTCAAGCAGGACGAGACAGGAACTGCTGACAAGGTAGGTGTCAGAGCACACGCTGTTAGAGAGTGGCTGACGTCGTGTTCAGCACCGCGGACAGCGCCGGGAGACAGAGTCTGCCCAGGCCGGCCCCAAGCTCGCCTGCACTTTTTCTCTGTTAACATATGGTCCCGTTTAATGCATGGGAGTGTGAAACTAGTGGCAAATGTACAGCCAGGTCCCTTTCCAGTTCGGCAAGGGCATCCATTCTGTATGCACGCCATTAACAGTCAATCAAGAAGAGCCATCTGCATACGCCAAAGTTGACTTCCGGCAAGCGCGTCACAGAAAAAATAATTCCAGTAATAGCCCTGTAAATTGAGAAGAGGATATTAACAGCAACAGTCAAGTTTACCCTCAGTATTTCTTGTGTGTGTGTGTAGAGAATGAGAGGGCCATCAATGAGGGCTGCCAATGGTAATGAAGCCACCACTATAAATGGGCCAGTCATTCATGATTAAGTGGCGTGTCATGCCTGAAGTAATTGCCTTAATTAGCTATTGAACAGGTTTCAGGGTTAATGGGACAACAGGTTGGCAGTGAATGTGATTTACCGTTGGAAGTTAATGATTTTACTCTCATCTTCCCCTCATTCCTCGAAATGATTTGATTAACAGTATGGGAGAAACAGATCCCCCTTGTTTGTTAATACAAAATCAATTTCATGCCCGGCTGAGCTATCTCTGACAGTGTTTTTGTTGGGCGAGCAAGGTCTTCAGTCAGCCACTGGAGACGAACAGGGAGAGGTCTGTAGAAGAGAGCAGATGCTAAATCCGCCGCTCCCGAGTGCAGTGCAGCTATGTTGGCCGGACGCTGGCAGCCCTCCCATCCTGCCCGCAGATTTACCTCCACTAAGCTTTTCTGTCATGACTAGCGGCCAATCCATTGTGTTTTCCGCGAGACTGTGTCAGAGGAATAAGTCTATGCGAGTAATTGGGAAGCAGGTACTGTAAAGTCTCCCCGGTGAGGCGAGATCAATGTGTTTTGAGACATTTGTGCGGAATGCCAGAGGGGAGAAAGTGTCAAGATATTGTCTACAAATCCTCATATTCCAAGGCCACTTAATTGGCAAAGCCTTGGTCTTCTATTGAATAGAGGTCAAAATAAAACAGACTTTTTACTGTTAACCTCATTTTTCTCACTGAAAACACTTTAGACAAACAATTTGGCTCTGGTTCTTTGTGGCATATTGTGCCTGCAGCATGGTTGGGGTATTTTGGCAGAGCTTGCAAGCTGGTTTCAGAGCTGGTGGTTGGGAATCACTATAGAGATATTACAGCCTTTCATTTTCTTTTCTTTCTCTGACACAGATTGGTTTTGCATATAAATACCCATGATTACAATAGCATCATAGCTGCAGTATGCGTCCAAGCCAGCTGTGTTTCATCAGGGATGTAGGACAATGACTACATTAGTTCACTTTGTCTCACTTCTATACAGTTCCCAATGATATGACATGGAAACACATCTGTTTGTATCAGCTGGATTGTACACTGACTGTAGTTATTTTAATATTGTGATTTATTACAGTATTATGGAGGGACTTATGTCCGGCATTCCTGCATAAATAGCTCCTACAATATGGTCTGATCTTCATCAAGTAATTACAATAGATAAACAACATGAATACCACACACTTTTACATGTTTTTTTTTACATGTCACATTGTTCAATTTGAACTCTTTGGCAAAAGGAGGAGAAAAAACACTGCATACAGTAAAACCTCATCCCAACCGTGAAGCTTGGTGGAGGGAGCACCATGGCTTGGGGCTGCTTTGCTGCCTCAGGGCCTGGACAGCTTCAAACATTGAGGGAACAATGAATTTAAAATTGTGTCAGGAAATTGTACAAGGGAATATCAGGGTAATGGTCCGTGAGCTGATGCTTAACAGAGGTTGGGTCATGCAGCATGACAATGACCCCAAACCTTAACCCTATTGAAATGTTCTGGCATGACCTGAAGCAAGCCGTTCATGCAAGACATCCCAAACATATCAAGGAACTGAAACAGTTCAGTAAGGAGGAATGGTCCGAAATACCTCCTGACCGTTGTGCAGGTCTGATCAGCAGCTACAGGAAACGTTTGGTTGAGGTTGTTGCTGCTAAAGGAGGTTCATCCAGTTACTAAATCTCACGGTTCACATAATTTTTCCAATCCGAGCTGTTAACATTTGAACAATATGTTCAATGAAGACACGTAAAAGTACATTTTTGTGTTTTATTTGTTAAATCACATTGTGTTTATCTATTGTTATGACTTAGATGAGGATCAGACCATTTATACAAGAATGCAGCAAACTTTCTCACAATTGTAGCTCTCAAAACACAAAGTATTGGTTCTGCAACGTTATGGACCACCGGACAATTTGACTACCTCCGTCACCTTAACTGGTCACCTTAACATATTCTTGCCCCGAGGTTGCCTTTGCACTTTTCGGCATTCTAAAGAGGATTTGATAATAACAAAGGACAGATCTGTGGAAAATAAAGTACCCTGACAATTGCTGATACAGTATAGCCCTAGTACCAATAGATTAAAGGCATATGGAGTAGTAAAAAGTAGAGAAGTTTCTGCTGAACTGCAAAAACAACTCACTATCCCATGGGAGCCATAAAAGCACAGGCACAGTAGAGTAAATTAAGTGTGAGTGTATTTCACAGCTTTACTTGGGCCGGAGGCTGAGGTTAAGGTGACCTCAGGAAGAAAACATGTCTCCATCAGTCATAGCGAATAAGAGCAAGGGAGGAATATGTAGGAGGAGGATGATTAGCGCGGTGGGGTCCTCAGTCCTGGCTTATGTTGGAAGCACCTCAACCGTGAAGCCGGTTCCATCTTGCATTTCCTCCTGTGCAGTGTCACGAGACCGGCAACAAAGATTGTTCTGTGCGCCTTCCACAATATTACATCAATCATGACCACGCCAGTCTGGCTGTTTATTAGGCAGACTCGAATCGTTGTGACTCCAAGCACTTCAGACTCAAGCAGTTCTTCTCTGTTCGCGGGCTAAGGAAGGCTTCTGTAGCGGTGACAGGTTCACTGTCAATGAGACAGCAGTATGCAGACGAGGGCTTTTCTCACGGGAGACAGATGAAACCGGAGTGTCAGTCAGTTTAGTTCCCCCCTGTCACTCCGTAGACGGCGAGTCCTGCATTGCGTTTGATCAGGGCAATGATGAAGTTTCAGCATTTGCAGAGCGCCGGCAGCCGAAACGAGTGAACACCGTAGACATTTTATATACGTACGTGTTGTTTCTCTCCGCGCCCCTGTGATCAGCTTGTCAGCATTGCCGATTCACTCCTTTGTTCATTGAGCAAGTCGTTCTACTCGGATTGTCAATGAAACGTTGTGTCTGTGAGCCAGCTAAAGCAGTCAAAGCTCCACTCATCTGTCAGACAGAGCTGTTACTCTCTGGCCTCTGATAATAGCGAGGCTGCGGGGGATTTTCTGCAGCAGTCTTTTCAACTATTCAGGAGAAATTCATTCTGAAATATTTGATGGCATAATAACACCTCAGATAGGCCTGGAATCATTTTTGCTGTTTTTCTCCCACATGGGGTGAGCACAAAAATGGAAAACAACTTAACTTAAACAGGTGAATAGCACCAGAACAATGTGAAAAGGAAAAGCGTGTAACTGTACCTACTCATGGCAATCCATGTTATCCCCTTTTTGCCAGTGGAGAAGTTTAGGTTACATGTCTCTGTGAAGCTCATCCTGTAACGTGAGCTGATCTGGCTGTAACTAAAGCCGAAGGAGCTGTGGGGCTGTCAGCACCAGGCATGGCTGCTCTTCTCCTACCAGGAGACGGGCTGTCATACGGCAGGATATCAGCGAGAAGATGAATCACGGATGTTATCGGCTGAAGATCTGGGGCCACACTGGTGCTCCTTCGCTCAAAACTCCCTAACGGATGAGGCCCTGCCCTCCGGAGATGACCCGGGTCGATAGCTGAACGCTCAAGGGCAGCGGGGAGGAATTGAGGGCCCGCAATGCACGACCGCACCGTGGCTACATTGGTCTGACAGTGATGGTCGGAGAACCTGACTCCTATCTCTCCGGCCGTTCTCGGTGGAAACACCCCGTCCGCAGCAGGAGCCGGGAGACCGCAGGGTTATCTGAAACAGGCATCGCGCTAAAACACCGCAAAGCTGTGAGTGGGATTCGCCTTGACCCTGTCAGAGCTCCTGACACACTCCGCAGCTCCACTACACTAACAAGCATCAGAGGCATAGCCCTCAAAGCAACACGGGATCCATTCACCGCCGCCGTGTACTGCGTCGGAGGCACCGGGCGTCTGCCGAGCATCACGGCAGGCTCTGCCTCTTTCATTTTTCTTGTTTGTCATATGTGAGGCGGCGATGAATCTGTGATTTACAGACTCATAAAAGCCTAATTCGGGGATTTGGACCGGCAGATTTGATAGACTGCGGCATGATGTGCTGGCTGCCGACTGAGCTGATGGACTAATAGAATGTCGCTCTGTCCATCTGTGGGTCCATCTGGTGTGATGGGCAGGGAAAAAAGGGTGCTAACAGCAGCCGTCTAGTGGAGGACGGACAACGCTCAGTCACGATTATGCACACAACATGACCTGACATGAGATGAAACATACATTAGCTCATCAGAACGCACTAGGTTGGAACAGAAATAGTTGCAGGTATTAGCTGAGAGAGAGCTGCTCCCTGGCATGTAGTTGGGTTTCTCGTTCTTTGAAATAACCTGTGAGTGTGTGTGTGTGTGTGTGGGTGAGAGGGTGTGGATGTTTGTGTGTGTTTTCATGTGTGTTTGGTCATGGGTGAATAAGAAAAATGAAATGAAAACTTGTATTAGTCGGGGGCTCAAAACCGGGCTGCCAGGGTTGAAGGCAAGTGTGTACATGTATCCACCACCCTGACCTTGTTTCAAAGTCTCCTGATGCATTTGATTCGTACTACGGTATATCATATGATACCTTACTTTTCATAACTATAGCTGCAAACTTGATAGGAGAGCAGGCTAATTGGCTACACTACATCCCCGTGCTCTATTTCTTTGGGTGAAATGCCACTATTGATCGAACGGTTGAGGAGAAGCCCAGCACTTTGTGAGGTATGACCTTTCTTATAGTGTTGCATGATGAGATCGATTATAGCCATACACATTATGTCCATGAAGCGCCGAGTATATTTCCCCCCCGTTGGTATCGATCTCATATCGTTTTGAGGCAAAGTAATGAAATAAAGCAGTATGTGGATTTTTATCTGCGAGATGTTCCCTGGATCGATGAAGAGCAACATGGAGTATTACATTTCATCTTTAACCAGGATGTTTTTCGGAATGCCTCTTTTTCTGAAATGGGCGCACGAGAGGACAATTTTTGTTTGCCACAGTCGATAACCATAAAAGCTGCCAATTAGACCCGTTCCTGCGAGGCCCGGGAAAAGGTCATTTCAACATTTCTCATATCCCCCCCCCCCCAATCGCCTCCGACGCGGGGTCGCATCTACCACGCAGTTCGTAACAGCAA
>CABFOP010088250.1:0-10459 GCA_900683385.1 Anoplogaster cornuta | reverse complement strand
GCGTAGTTACTATAGTAGTTACTAGCGACTTCCTCAGGAGTTCCTCATTAGTTCCTCAGGAGTTCCTCAGGAGTTCCTCATTAGTTCCTCAGGAGTTCCTCAGCCGTTCCTCATTAGAAAAAAGTGCGTACGGTATTGTAAAGTGCGATGAGGAACTAATGAGGAACTCCTGAGGAACTCCTTGAGGAACTAATGAGGAAGTAGCTAGTAACTACTATAGTAACTACGCAAAAAGTGCGAACCGTATTGTAAAGTCTTACCAGTAACGTCAACCAAAGCAGTTATTGAATCACTCTTCATCATGGCAGATGTCCAGTTCATTTAATTTGTTCTGAATGCCAAGATACAGAATATCAAGTCCTCTTTCCGTGTACAGATCAATTGCGAAGATGACCGCGGAGTGCTGAAAGGGAACTGGTCCGGGGACTTCAAGCAAGGTGTCAATCCTTCCACGTGGACGGGGAGCGAGGACATCCTGAGGCAGTGGGCCCGGTCCGGCTTCAGCCCGGTCAAGTATGGACAGTGCTGGGTGTTCGCCGCCGTCATGTGCACAGGTGACCGCACCGCGATGGTTTAAAACTTGAGAGATCTTTATGGACGATATTGTGTGTAATTGCGTAACTAGAATTGCTAGCCTAGTTTACCTGCAGGATCATCTTTCAGTATTCATATATTCCCTACGGTACGGTATGTGCGTACCAACTCACCTGTGTGTGTTTGGATTGCGTCTTTCAGTCATGAGAGTTCTTGGCATTCCGTGCCGCGTTGTCACAAACTTCGACTCTGCTCACGACACCAACGGCAACCTGGTGATTGAAGAGTACTACAGCGAGACGGGGCGGAAGCTGCATCACAGTAAAGACAGCATATGGTCAGTAGTGATGTAACATATGTACTTCTTATTAAAAGACACTTAAATGCATTTAGTTTGTTGTATCAAAATCAACCAATGTCATTCCTTACCTTGACAGGAACTTCCATGTTTGGGTAGAGTGCTGGATGACTCGACGGGATCTGGGATCTGGGATGGACGGCTGGCAGGTTTTGGACCCAACCCCCCAGGAGAGGAGCAGAGGTGTGTAGGAAACCTTGGTCTTGTTGCGTTCAGTTTCGGCTTTTCGTTTTACGATCTCCCAAATCTCATGCCATATGTCCTTCCTTCTATCCTTCCTTCATCCCCGCCTCTGTGTCCGTCATCCTCATCGACACATCCCTCTCTCTTTTTAATAGGAGTGTTCTGCTGTGGCCCGGCCCCGGTCAAAGCCGTCAAGGACCGACGCGTAGACATGGTGTATGACATCCCCTTCGTCTACGCTGAGGTGAACGCCGACGTCCACACGGTCATCGTGAGGCAGGGCCAGGTGCTCGGCTACAGCGCCGACACCAAGAGGGTGGGCTCCCTCATCTGCACCAAGGCTGTAGGCTTCCCCAGACTGCAGAATATCACGGCAGACTACAAACACATCAAAAGTACGATCCACAGAAGATAAAACGTTCATTTGATTGCTCGGTAACTTATCTTGTCTTGTGGCATCCAGAGCGAAAGTCATACAGCTTCTTTTTAATCTTTACAATACAGGTCCTAATCCATCAGTTAGGTCCAGAAGTCTTGCAGTGTCAGAAGACTCAACACTCAGGAGGGGTAAGACTACCTTCACCCGCCTCACCAACTGGTGTCCCATCAAACACACACACAGCTCGCCTCATCGTCTTTGTGTCTTTGTGTCGGTCCTGCAGGCGTCCCGTCCCGTGGCCTGTCTGCCTCCCTGATCCTGGACAAAGCACCCGTTGCCGGGGAGCCGGTCCTCTTCACGGTGAACATCGTCAACACGGAGACAGTGGCCAAGGTGGTCAAGGAGCATCTCAACGCCCAGGCCAAGGAGTACAACCACAGTCCCTCAGACACCTTCTGGGAAGCCCACAGCATCATCAGACTGGCACCGCTGGAGGGTATTTTCACTTTTCATTCAATCGAAAAGAGTGTTTGAATTTTTATTTCTGTAGTTTGTTATAATTTGATTTGATTGGAAACTTTAATGGAAGCTTTACTCTACATCTCTCTGTTGGTGCACCCTCCTCCTCCTCTCTCTCTCTTTCCAGCCAAGGTGCTGCACCACCAGATCAACCCCGCCCAGTATGGGGGTTTGGTGGGAGATAACCTGATCAACCTGGCGGTGGTCCTGGAAGACAAGGCCACTCAGGAGCGGGTCCTGGCCTCAGAGGAGTTCAACATCGCCAGTCCTCAGCTCGCCATACAGGTGAGACATGTTGGAATCCTGATTAATATTTACAATACCAACAGATTTTAGGGAGGCCTGTAGGTGGTAAAGTCACCTCTGGTCTGAGTTTTTGTTCAGCGAAGTCGATTGATGACTCTTGAGTGCCAAACAAAAAAATTGTAACATGTATGAGGCTCTTGGAATATAACAGGCCTAGGATCAGCGTTGAACTTGTCAGTAACTCCAGATCGCTAAAACATTGCTTCCAACAACTTATTTTGTACACCTTTTTGTCGATATGAGAAAGGATTTGAAGAAGGGGGGGATTTTTCAATTTTTCAACAGTTTAAAAAAAACATCAGGTAGGAGTAGGCTGGGTTGTTCCCAAAAGCATACATCCAGACTTTGCTAACAAGGCCGTCTCTTCTAGGTGGCAGATGAAGACGCCGTCGTACCTCTCAAGGAGCACACTGCCTTAGTGACCTTCACCAACACATTCTCCGTGCCAGTGGGTGGAGTGCTGACTGTAGCTGGGTCTGGGCTGATCCAGGGCAAGGTTCACTTCAGGTGAGAATATGTTCTGTTTTCAACTCGTCCGACTTTGTGTGTTATGGAAACGTTTTGTGCTGTAGACGTCTCAGTGAAATCACACGAGACAAAGCACAACAGCGGCCAAACATTTTATTCAGCTGAATGGGTGAAGGAATGTTCAAGGGTAGGAGTGTCACCGTTCGGTACAGTGTGTCTTTGTTAAAGCATTGCAGATTGAATACATTTGTGCTTGGTTTGTTCATGATTGTGTAACTTGTTTTGAGTAGTGTTTGGGTGCGAGTGGTTTCGGCATGATAAATAAGACGCAGACAAAATGTTCAGCCATGGGAACGATGCTGTCAACAAACCCGGGCCAAAAGGAATTTGCAAATACCTTACGGGTTGTGTCAGGATACCTGCTTAACAAAAGGGTGGGACTAGCTGTACAGGAAAGGACAATGTGTGCTAAAGATTTAGACAATGAGAAGGGAAGTATTTGACAGCTAATGTAATATTATTTTCCTGTCACAATCTAAATGCTCCTAAGCAATTAACTCCACCCGTCTGATACTCCAGCCAGGTTAAACAACAACAAAACAACAAAAACAACATCCTACAAGTACTATGCAGTTGTAGCTGTGTAGTAATCAAATCCAATTTTCTAATTTTACCCTCCCATCCAATGTCGGCCAGCCACTGTTTAGTGCTGTATTAGCACTTCCTATACCTGCAGCATTGGCCAGAACTGCACCATTTTGCAAACACTCAGGTGATATCCACTCCTCTCTCTTCTCCCCCTGCAGGATGTTCCAGCTGCAACCGGGGGCGAGAGTGGAGCAGCACATCACCTTCACCCCCAGGGTGGTGGGAATGAAGATGCTGCAGGCCAGCCTGTCTCTGACAAACCTCAACTCCATTATCAGAGGTTTCAAGATGGTCTCAGTCAACAGGGCTTAGGTCCTGTGTTTCATAGACTTACAGCTTTGCCTCTGAAACACCATTTGAATCATCTTTCCATTTCCATTTCCATTTTCATTTTCATTTCTTTTACTGAAACTACTGCACTATGTGCACTATAGCAAATGTGGAGGAAAGTCACATAGGCTGTCCAACCATGAAGCCACCCACGAGTTTAATGTTTTAATGCTGACGATATATGATGAAAATGTGAATGTAAAGTAATATTTTGTAAAATATTTATATATTTGATTTATTAATTCAGCTCAACATTGCTACTTGAAAATCCATTGGTAAACTTACACCTTTCGCTTCATGAAATTATTTAAGTCAAAAGGATTATTTTGTTTTTGCCATATTTGTGAAATCAGATTTTTTCTAAAGTGAAAATTGACATCACATACCCGTGCAGACTGCCGGAGGGGGCGTGGCTACGGCGGGGATCGAATCATAGACTGTATACAGTATAATAGGTTCCAATGTATGTTTGGTTGATCAGTGAGCATTTAACCAGTTTAGACGCTTCCAAGCTTTGTACTGCCATCCAGTGGTTCATATAAGACTGCCACTGACACAAGTGATACAAATTTCTCAGTAAAACATTTTATTTATTTATTTATTTGACTTTGTAAAACGTTTGACATTAGTTCATTAATAAACATTTTATTTAAATATTTCTTGTTTTTCAATCATTTTTAATTATTCAATCTTAAATGTTTACTGAAACCTACAGTCTTTCATTCAAATGTTAGTTAAAATGAATGAGACATTTTAGATTACATGTAACATTTAATATATGTCTTATAAGTCATTCAGACTTTGTAATAAGTATCTGTTTTATATAGAGTCAACTAGAGGGGATTACAGTATGTTCACTAGCTCCAGACTTCCATTCAACATTTAAAAATACACCAGCTGTTTAAATCTTTCTCTGCTGAGAAAGTCATTCATGCCCTTTTATCCTCTCCACTTGATTACTGCAACTCTCTTTACTTTGGTGTAAAGAGTCCTCCCTCCCCTCCAGTTAGTGCAGAATTCTGCAGCCCGGCTCCTAACCAGGTCAAGAAACAGACATATTTTAAAGAGGCTGGTCACCAGAAGTGACTTGATCCTATCCGTATATTTGTTGTGGGTGGTGTTATATGACTGTTGATGTGGATACATGGCCTTTCTTTTTGTACGTGATTGTACGTGTGTATAGATTTGGTTGTGTGTTCCTGTTTGTATTAAATGTTTTGTTTTTATCCTGTATTATATATATGCTGTATAAATATATAAAGTCCTTTACAGAAAAAGTAAATGTAAATGTCTCATCTAATCTTAACTAACATTTGAATGAAAGACTGTAGGTTTCAGTAAACATTAAAAATGATTGTAAAACAAAAAATATTTCAATAAAAAGTTTATTAATGAACTAATATCAAACATTTTACAAAGTTAAATAAATAAATAAATAAATACATAAAATGCTTTACTGAGAAACATGGGAGGTTTAGCCAAAAAAGATTCCAAGATTTTCCTGGGGGAACAGCAACAGCAGTGGTTCTGAACATGAAAGTGTCAATTTTAGATTAACCACTGGATGGCAGTAAAAAGCTTGTAAGCGTATAAAATGGCCGCAGACTTCCACGGGGGTACCTCAATAAAACTGTAGTTTCTTGTTAATGGTGTTCATTTTCTGTCCAGAAGAGGGACACCTTTGATAACTCACTTCATTGTTGATGCCCTGAATATAATTGTGTGATTCACATAATGAAATAGAAACTTATTATGATTTGTTTGACCCCTCTTGTTTCACAGACCACTGTGTTCAGTAAGTGTGAAATGAAATAAAACTAGACTCAACTTTCCAAGAATGCAATTAACTTATCTTTATTAATCTATTTTAACTGTCTGTCAAAACAAATCAACAATAAAGCATTATATACAAATTGTAGCTAAGCTGACAGGCAGTGTAATAGGCACATGCACAACCATACCAGTTCATCTATATTACAAAGAGGTTATTCAGACAACCATGGACAGAAAAGAAATGAAAGCATAATAACATGTACAACCCAGAATCAAAAGTAAGGATTCAAGCACTAGCCTATAATACAGCATCTTCAAGACAATTTGTTATCAAAACATTTTTACAAGAGCATATTTGGTCTTTGTAGGCTATTTTATGATGCTAAATGTCTATACCTAAATTCCTTTTTAGAATTTAACCAATTCATAAATAGCTCACATTTTGAAGGTAAAATACAATCAGACTATTTTAAATAGCCTCAAACTATGTGGGAAATGTTATCTGATATTTATCTAGCCTATATATAAGTAAAGCAATTCTAAAATAATAGTGGAGGCATCTCAAATAACTTTATAACTTCAGACCTTACTTCTTGTTCTCGCTTTAGAATGGCATTGGTTGATGGCAAATGTAATTATTTAGTTTTTCATCAAATGAAAAAAGACAGCAGAACAATAACAGACAATCTGAACTTTTCATTCAGGCATACACACCGATTCTGTTCATTCCCAGGATGTAAGACTTTGCTTTCAGTGCAACACTCTTTTGTGTACAAAAGTGGGACACGTCTCATAGAGTCTTTGTGAATTGATTAAAAAAAGAACAAAAAGTATTTCCAGTAATAAACACAGTTCCCTGGGTCAGATATGAAACTCTGGTCCCTTATTTTACTTTGGTCCTTTATGTTGGTCCATTATTTTTGGCTTGCGTTATGGATCGTAAATATACTGTAGCCTCGCTTCGAAAGTTGTCCCCTGAGTGCTGATTAGAGATCAGATGCCCTGCCCCAAACAATGAAAAATCATCAGGAGATAACAATACTGACTCTGGATCAGTCTCTAGGGGCAACTTCACCCAGTAGCTCCATTGAGGAGCTCAGGTTCTCACAAGGTTGGAGTGTAGGAGCAGAGTGTGACAGCTGTGCCCTCTAGAGATAGTCCAGCTCCAGTGCATGGCTCAGAGCCTCCAGATCGGCCCGACATGACACCCTCCAGAACGGCATGTTCTTCTGGAAAAAACACATAAAAATACAATACAGATTTAATGACAAACATTCTTGGGCATCTTGTTGATGCCTGTGGTTTGGAAGCAGATTGTAAAATGCACCAAAATCCATAACGTGCAAAAGCATAATGCAAAAATACTGTTGTTGAAACATTTCCCAATAATATGAAGCCTCAAAATGTTGTCTGTGTATCATGGTTTTTAGGTTGCCTCTCCCAGAAAGAATGTTACCGTTTCCATGCAAAGACTCTTCTAAAAACGCCTGGATCAGACACAGACGCTGCAGGAGTGACATGATTAGTTGAGGTCCATTTGTCAACCGTCAGAATTTGAACAGAAAGATGAATTGAGTGTTACCTTCTTGGCCACGCTCTCTTCCTCCACTCCGTCTCCTATCACCACATACACTGCTCTCCGACCAAACCTCTGGGAGACACGCTCAAAACAGCTCTCCTTGCCTTTAAAAAAATGGAAATTTGACAACAGTTTCCTTAGTATATGCGACTACATGGAAGTTCGGCATTGCTCTCCCTGTTCCTCCTTCCCTCCCAGGATTTTCCTCTGCAGTATATTCTTTCTTCCTCACCTGTCTTGGTGGCGCTGTATATGTTCTCTATGGGGAACGCTGAACCCAGGCCATACAGTAACACCTTGGAGAGGGCTGGGATGAGCTGGGTGGTGGTCACCAACACGTTCACGCAGTTTGGCCTGGAAGGACGGGAGCGACGCGTTTATACCGATGTCAACTTAAAGACACCTCTCGTGATGCCGTGCTGTTACAGGGAATGATAATACAACTCATTCAAGTCGTGATAACATGACACTGAATGAACCGACCTGGAGTTGATCAGAGCCAGAGCCTTGAGTGCTTGAGTCAGCCACAGGTCCGTCAGAACCTCCATCTCCCTCCTCAGCTGTAACCACTCCTCCCGCTTAGGGCTGCCCAGCAAACCTGCCAATCGGGGAGAAGCACAAGCTTGACGGACAGTTTTTGTAAAAAAAAAAAACAAAGACGGTTCCAATGAATACTAGTTCTCGTTTACTGAGACATTGAAAAACCCATGTTTTGACAGCGAGGCTGTCTTCAGTCTGGATGGAGGATTCTCACACGACATCCTCCAGCTGAAACCTCAGACACATGGTTTCCAGGCCAGTTAAAGGGGCCAGGCTGTAATCAGCAGTGCCTATGCTCAGCAGAAACCTCCAACTCACCATCTCAGCTGACAAACACACCTGTCTCCTTCCTTTCGCTGACATCGTCACCCCTTCAAGATTCAATTAATTAAATAGGGGACGTCAACAAGGGGCCACAGCTTTCACACAGATTTCTCATGGAAAGAACAGGTGGTCGCCATCATACTGTACGCTCACTGTATTCTCTCGGTTAACTGAGCTTTAAGTAACGGATTGGAGGCTTGGGAAATACAAAATGCACCGTTCTGAAGTACCACCTGACCTAGCGAGCAGGCTGCTGTTGATCCCCATCACCACATTAGGTTAAAGCAGAACTATGTTCAATTGCAACCACGGCTGATCAGGTTCCACAGTGGCTGCTAGAAAACAGACAACACAGACTCGACCTCAAGTGAAGCTCATCTAAATAGCGTGCTTGTATACAGTACTGGTAAGCGAACCCACCTCCAACATTGTTCTTGTACGTGGTGTAGATCTCCTTTACTCTGCGGTATCGGAAAGCCAGTTTCCTCATCCAGTCCACCCCTCCGTGGACCCCTGAGCCCAGGCACAGCGAGCCGGCCCCCGCCGGGCTCTGGAAGCCGTCCGTCCCGAAGTTGTAGGTGCTGCAGGACCACAACACAGGAGACAATCAGGATCTGGATCAAACCTGGTGGGCATGAACTGCGTTTCTCTGTAGCATCTAATACCGTCTATGTTTCAGAGGTGTGGAATAGAATTAATACTTGATTTGGGATAACTACATTAAAGGTATGTATACATTTTCTGGCTCTTTATTTGCACATTGATGCAAAGTTGATACCCAATGGTTTCTAGCAAACTTTTCAGGGTATGAACAGGAAAATAGGGAGTTGGGAGTTGTGCCAGTACAACCACAAAAATGCCAGGGACCAGAAAATCAGAGGAACTGCCTTTGAGCTGTGAATGTTGCTCTGTCAGTGAGGAATCATAGAGCATATGCATTCACCAGGGCTAGCATTGATAGAAAAAAAACACTCCTTGAGAATGAAAAAAGGCCAAAGGAAAGAGCAATAAAATAAAGACTTCACAAAGGTGCTTTGGTACAATCTGGCTCCTGAAGTGCTTCAACGAGTTTACACAATAAAATGTCTGGACTGAAGGAGACGGAAAGAATGGTAAAGAGATATTTTGATGAGAAATGAGTTATGGGTAATACTGTGACATATTATATGGCTGAGGGAAGTGGAGGGAATAAAGCACACACACATGCACACACACATGCTTCTCTTTCTACTCGGTGTCATCTCCCCGCTTTATCCTCCCATGCACTAAAACCCAGGGGCAAGTCTGGTTCACGGTGGCGAGCTGTCAGACTCCCTCGGCAGAGCTCTAAGTACGGTAAAACAGTAGAAGCTTTACCTCAGGTCCTGCCCGTTGTCGTCCGATGCCACGTCATCAATATGAACCTGGTCACATTCCTGGGAAATGAAAAAGAAAGCGGATGTATCGAGTGGCGCGTGGAGATCCGTTTCAGAGGGGAGCTCTGCACGGGCAGGTCTCTTTAAGGGAGCCTTTGGGAACGATAGCAGCTACAGAGATGAAAAAAAAGAGCTCAAATAAAAGACAAGGGAGGAGGAAATAAGTTGTCAGGACATGGGACAGCAAGGCGCCAGAGAGGAGAGGGTATAGCGAAGGCGGCTCGGCAATGCCTGCGTAACCGTATAGTGAATTAAAGTTGCCTCCTCGTTCCGTCTTTATAGTGTTTTGGTCAAAGAACGTCACTCAGAGAGGTCCTTTGTCTTGAGAGTGGTCTCCTGACATGCACAGCGGTGCGCCTGGTATTCCTCTCTACCGGATGCCATTGCGACCAACCGAACCGCAGGGATTAAAACCACACTGCGGCGTACGTAGCGTGTGGCTACAGCCAAAACACCTTCAGCAATATGCAGTCAAATCAGCAAAACGCTATTAAATACATGCAGATTGTATATCGTGGGAGTAAAGGAAAAATGGCATTCGGGAAATTGTACATCCAGTATAAATAAGTTGTTATAATGGTAACGTGACTTATGTATTTTGACATGAATGTTGTTATTCGTGTTAATCGTGAGAGGCCGACAGAAAATGCCGTCATGTTACACACACACATCTCAATATCCTGCAAACACTCACTGGTTTTGATCTCTCTATCTGTTAGTCCCATTTCTCTCTCCTCTGTACCGAATCCAGCTTCAAGCCTCTAAATCTTACTGCCTCTCTTTCACACACACACGCACACACACACAGACACACACACACACACACACACACGCACACACAGGTGCACACACATAACTCCTACTATAACTCCTGCTACTTGTCAGGCAGCGAACCCCCGGACAGACAGGCCCTCCTATCGCCTTTCAGACCGGGGGAGACGCTACCTCACCACCCCTCACTCCAAAACAGTACCAATGTATCAAACTTTTATAAAAGTAATAAGGGTTTAAGGGAAGGGAGAAGCACTCTGTGTTTTCAAGTGTAAAAAAAAAAAGGACTATGGCAGGAAGGGGGTAAAGCTTGTTAAATGAGCCATCATTAA
>CABFOP010088217.1:5582-23122 GCA_900683385.1 Anoplogaster cornuta | reverse complement strand
TTGTAAGTGTAGCAGTATGCGCCAGGAAATATGTACTGAGGGTAAAAAATATATGTTTTTGATGAGAGAGAGTGTGAGAGAGAGAGAGAGAGAGAGAGAGAGAGAGAGAGAGAGAGAGAGAGAGAGAGAGCTAAGGTTAGTGCTAGTGTAGACACTGTGCCCATGAGGAAGTAGGCTGGGCTGATCTGTGTTCATGTCACTGTGTATCTTTTAAACATGCTTCTTGAAGTAAAAGCTCGGCAGCGCTGTAGCACGCCATTGCATTTCTATTTTCATATTTCATTTCCAAATTTATTTTCATTCTGCCTCTGACAACTCAATTGGATAGTGGATTCGTGTTTAATGGCTGCTTACCAAAGGAATACAGTAGGGCTGCAGGATTATGGCAAAATGATAATCCTGTAAATAATTGTAAATAATTGTTAGTCACGATTATTTGTCTCAGTTTCAGGAAACAAAATTACCTTATTGCACTATTGCTTCTTAACATTAACATTACATTAACAAGCTGCTGCTACCTTGAGAAATAAGTCTTTGTTTCCACTCTTACCGTCTTACTTCTTATTTTAATGCTTTCGGGTCAGTACCACATAGTCTGTTATGGGAGGCTTATGATTGTTTTAGAGTGCCAGGTAGTATAAGGAGCTTAGTTAAAGCTTACTTAGACATTCAACTCTGCTTTACCACAGCAGAGTACACTACAGCCTGGCAGCAGCTGGAGATAGGCATTATGGCAGGGTGTACAATTTCCCCATTAGCTTTTACCATGGCAGTGGAGGTCATTATTAGAGCATCAAAACGGGTAGTGGGTGGAGAAAGGCTGCAGGGAGGGCTGCGCCTCCCACCAATTAGGGCCTACATGGATGATATGACGACTATGAAGTCAATAGTAGGTTACTGGATAAGCTAAATAGTAATTTGCAGTGGGCCAGGATGAAAGTGAAGCCAAGTAAGTATTTTGATCATTAAAGGGAAGATAGTAGACAAGAAGTTTGTCATAAATGATGAGGTGGTGCCAACGGTGATAGAGAAACCGGTCAAAAGCTTAGGAAGATGGAAAAATGCAAACCTCAGGAAATGGTTCAAGGCATTTCAGGAATAGACAAGTCAGGGCTTCCAAGTTAAAATTGTGGTGTTTGCAGTTTGGGTTGTTGTCTCGGTTGATGTGGCCGCTGACAGTGTATGAGGTTCCCCTATCAAAGGTAGAAAAGCTAGAAAGGATGATTAACTCATTTGTTAGAAAATGGCTCGGAGTCCCACGCTGTCTAAGCAGTGTGGCCTTGCATGGGAAAGGCATATTGGAGTTGCCGGTATCGAGCCTGACAGAGGAGTACAAGTGTGCTAAGGTTAGACTGGAAATGACTCTGACCCAGTCAAAGGATCCAGTGGTTAGAGGTGTAGCGCCCACAGTTAAAACAGGGAGGAAGTGGAACCCAAAAGAGGCAGTGCAGCAGCTCAGGAAGCCCTTAGACACAGGGACATCGTAGGCCAGGTGCAGCATGGCCGTGGGGGCGTAGGGCTGTGTAAGCCTGTGTGGAATAAGGCATCAGCAGTAGAAAAAAGGAAGATGGTAGTTGAAGAAGTACATCGTCAGGAGGAGGTAGTGAGATGTACTAAGGCAGTGTCGCAGGCAAAGCAGGGACAGTGGGTGAACTGGGAGAGTGTAGAGAAGAGAAGTTTGAAGTGGAGAGAGTTGTGATGATGGAGGCAGCAGAATTAGATTTATTATAGGGGCTACTGATGATGTGCTGCCATCTCCCCAAAACCTAAATCAGTGGTTGGGTGAGGATGCTGCTGCCCATTGTGCTCAAGTGTATGTACATTTATTCATATACTGTCAGGGTGTAAGATTAGTCTGTCTCAAGGGCGATACACCTGGCGTCACAACCAGGTGTTGAAATGTTTGGCAGCTGCAATTGAGGAAAAGCCTCTAGAAGTAAATTCTCTAGTCCCTAGTAGGCTAGACAGATTGGATTTGTACGTGAGGGAGGAAAAGTTAAACCAGTTAAGCGCTTTTAGGTTTGCGGTGGTGTTTCCAGGACGCTGGAATACACCGTTAGGTAACTGGAGATTGGTGCCATCTGAAGAATGACTCCGTAGATCTATGACGGTGTAGCCTGATGTCTCCTATGGTGTTGCATCTGATGGTGGTTATATCACTTGTTCGTTTGTTTGTTTTTTAATCTGGATTGGGCTTCTACAAGTGTTTACCTTGGATTGTGGCACAAGGGATAGTAACATCTTGTCCTGTGTATTAATGAATAAAAGTGGTCCTTATTAACAAAATTCAAATATTTCCACTTTGCTATCTGTAAGATAAGGATCTGGGAAAAATCTAATGTTAGCGTGTCACGCTAACATGAACGGCAGCATGACTTATGTTACACAGAATACTGAAAGCCCTATTTCCTCTCCACCTTGCAGAACGTGGTTATTCGGTCTGCAGAATAACATGACAATTGCCTCATATTCAATTTAGTCTCTTATTGCATTGTCCCTTTCCAATTACCTGGATGGCAGCCTTGAGCTTGAATCAAGGCTGCCATCGTCTTGTATGGCTGGATTGTGGCCTTTTTGGTTACTGCAGCCCAGTGGCCTCTCCACAGACTGAACTGTTCTCTTATGTGACACTAGGCTTGCATATTAAAATCATCAAACCAGTAATATCCAGTGCTTCCTCTAAGGATTAAATGACTTCAGTCAGAACTGAATTAATGATGCACGCAAAACGGCTTACGATTATGTAAAGTAGTGTTGCTCAGGGAATGGAAGAATATCCGTGCGAAGGGGCAGTAGGGGAGGTGGGGAGTAAATCCCATAAGACCTCTGCTTTTCACAGTCCTGTATCAGCTCTTCTCTCAATCATCCGTACCAAAGAAGTACCACTCTCCTCCACAAGAGTCAATTTATTTGCTTAGGTGTTGCAAATAAACTGCTGCAAAGTAATATAGAGGTGAATGAATTGGACTGCACATTTTTGTGCTTTTTGCAGTCATTGTTGGCTGAATCAAGAGTTTGTAGATAGATACCATTAAGGCTATTTGGGGGATTGTTCTGTGCCACAGATTTGATCAGCAAGTTGTCCCTCAGCTCTGTTGCACTCACTATCTAAATATGAGGAGCTGACTCGCCACCTCTTCCCCTCCCTGGCATAGTTCCACAGTAACTTACCTTAACTCAGACTGTCAGTAGTAGTCTTGATGGCTGTAGAGGAACAGTGTTCCTTGTAAAGTTGATAATGAATCACAGCCACGGTATATAGCTACTGGCCAACTTGTCTGAGCAGATGGCGTTTGAATCCCATCACTGTGTTGTGTGAAGGTGTGAGGTATCATTATCAATGACAGAGACCCAGCGGCGGTGAAGCACCAGCTATAAAGCCACTGCCCCTATTCTGTCTTCATTTGGTGCACCTTTAAGTCACTTAGTCCATACCTGAATAAATGGCAGAATTTAAGACAGACAGATTCAAGCCTTTGCAACACGGGCGCTCGGTTACATTACTATCACAGAGGTTTTTTGTATGCCTAATGATTGTTGGCTATGATTTCAGTGTAATGCATTGTGTGTATCAAACTGTGGGAATATATTTTTATTGTGAGGGAATTTTAACCTCGTTCGTGAACTAGATCATCATGCCTCAAATATCTTCTTACTGAAGTGCATGGCTGTGATTTGGGTGACAAAAACGATGGGTGTGATATTTGGGGCGTTATGAGTGTGGCCGCATGCTGGGACAATTTCCTGCATGCAGTCAGCTCTCCACAGCCTCTACTCCTCTTCCTGCATGAATCAGAAAGACATGGTTTGAGTTGAGCAGTACACTCTGGCCACTTCAATGTAAATGCCCTAACAGGCTACAGTAGTGCCAACTTAAATGTGCACAGAACATTCACCATCTGTTTGCTCTGGGCATGTGGAGAGGAACTGCCAAACCGTGGAACGGTTCATTTATTTATGGGGGTTTGTGTTTCAGTGTACGCATTGAGGTCTTGTCTGTGTTGATGTGTGAGAGAGCAAGTGAAATAATGGGGGTATATAAATGTGCTGTATCCATAAGCTTGTCCGAGTTGTACTGTGTTGAAGGAGGAAATTAAGACAAGTGTTCTTTCCTTGCCTGACTGATAGTTTAATTAGAGGCTGCATGTTTGTGCCACAGCAGCACGCTGCTTCTCTCTGCGTGTTGTTGTCTTAAATACACTAGAAATAGCCTAGATGCATTAATTCTGCTGTGTAATGTCAGGAAGAGTAATTCTCCATTCTCCCCAGAGTTTGGCAATACCTGCAATCCACAATCAGGCTGCACTGTATGTGTACAGGTTTTTTGCAAGGTCATTGAAAGCTGCCAAACTAATCCATTGTTGTGCGTGTGGACAGGGGGTTAGAAATATAATTGAATTTATGTACCAAGACCTATCCGTTGTTTTGTATTTAGACTTATTATTCTGCATGAAAAACATTTGAACTGTGTTATGTAATTTGTAATGCAGTGATTGGTGAAAAATGGTAGCACAAATGGGGAATGTGGGAATGTGGTGTACAGAAGTCCACTTGCCCGTTGTCGCTCGGGGAGCGGTGTTTTGTCGATAACGGTCCCCATCGCGGCATGGTCCAGTTTCTACTTCTCAAGTCTGCTTTCCTGGTTGTTGGGAATGCAAGTCAACAGGCAGGTAGGCCATCCAATCATTTCATTCCAGCCGAATGGGCCATCTAATCATTTAATTCGAAGGTCAAGTTGAAGGTCAAGTTGACAGGCAGGTAGTCCGTCCAATCATTTCATTCGGTCCAAATGAAATGATTGGACGTACTTATTACAGTATTGTGACCGCTACAGACACCAGATTTCTTTAATTTTTTTTGTATTCATTGATTCATTTGATTTATTGATTGCTGTCGGGATATAAAGACGATTTCAACAAATATAACCGAAAATGCTTCTAAAAAACGTACCTATCCTACCTTTAATGTTTGCATTAGTCTAATCAATGGTTACATACAGTATGATGACATCACAGAACAGCTATAGCACTAATTTTAAGAGCTTCTGTCAGTGTTCTCTCAGGGAAGCAGTATTTTCAGCTAGTACTTGAAACTAGTGGGGATTGGATTGTGCGGCTTGATTGGCCAAGTATCTCAAACCGATACTAAATTCTAGGGAGGAAAAGTAGTAGTAGTTTGGATAGATACTGCTAGAGAAATTCTTTTCATTAGCCCAAATTTTCCCGTGTTAGGCAATTTCCAGAATTTCTGGATCCTGACGGTATCTTAAAGTCCAGCAATTCCATCCAGTGACTTGGCTTTGGGCTGCTCTATCTATAGTCTTCTGTGTATGTTGGATGAGAGGTATAGTGAGAGCTATATTTGAAGTGTGAACTTTAAAGCAACTGTTCACACCATAATGAGAAATATGTATCTACTCACCTCCATGTGTGTCGAAACGGATCACACACAGATCGAGTTATCCCCCACAGTTGAAGTGAACAGGGTCTGTTGGTTTACAGTTCCAAAAAGGTCATAAAGCAGGCGGCAAGCGAACAGGGCCTTCTGGCAGAACGCTGTAAGGGCACATAACCGTCCATGCTTTCAAAAACAAGCTGTCAGTGAGGTAACTATAGGAGGTGATGGAGAGAATATAGCTCTTTTGGACTCGCAGGACAGTTGTTTGACCACGTAACACTTGGATTATGCTGCAGAAGTTGTTTAGAGCAATGTGATGGTCATTCTGTGCATAATCCATTCACTTCAGTTGTTTGGGAGAATGCGGCGATTGAATTGTAACATGTTCTGATTTTCTTGGTCGGACAAACAAATAAAGGGGAGCAGATAACGACAGGATTATTATTTTGGGGTGAATGGTCCCTTTAATCTCAGGGTAGTGTGTGTACCAGTGTGGTGCACCCTATCGCTCACCCCCTCTTCCTCATTGCCCGGTCAGTTTTAATCCACTATCAAAGTTCTCAACTCCTGCTCTCTCACTCCCATCCTCCTTCAAGTGGAGTTGGTGTTACATAAAGTTCACTGGAGGGGGAAACCACCTGCAGTAGCATGAGGGGTGTGTTTGTTTTTGAAGTTGGAGCTGCTGGTGAGGTTGTATTAATAGTTCAGCTCAGTGAACATATCTCTCTAAGCAAATTCCTCAACATCTCTGACCCTGTCTGTCATTCATCATCATCCTGCCCACTGCCTTCACTTCAAGTCTAGCTAACCTCTCCTAATCATTCTGACCGATGTCTGCTCCATACCTCTTTCACTCCACTCTCATCCCCTACCTGGGCTCAGCTGATATATGATTTTTCGGCATGATACCGATATTTGGGTGCTGTTACCCAACATAATCATAATAACCGTCACTCGAATCACTCATCTTTTCTTGCACAACTAAAAAGTGTGTTGTCTGTCTCGTCTCGTATTTAAAACGGTGATGGTTAGGCAATGCAACTCTAAAATCTGTTTAACAGATGCCCCGTGCTACAGACACCACCCCCACCACATCACTTGTGACAACACGGTTCTTTGGTTCCAGAATGGGGAATGGGACCAACTTTGCAGCCCAGTTTTTATATTTTTTTTTAGTCCAAAGACTGGTTAAGTCTGCGATCGTGTACATCTGCTTTGCACACTTCTGCATACCATTTCCCACTCAAAAATGACTTATATCAAATATGTCCGGTGTGTCCTTGAGCTAAAATCTCATTTCATGCCAATCTTATTTGTGCGTACCCTCAGTGGCTCTGCCCTGATCTCCCACTATCACACATCACTCCTCTCTACCAGAGACAGAACACATGTGGCTGAAAGAAACTCTGCCTTACCTTGACCTTGATAACATGGAAACATATTGCAGCTCTCAGAGCCGGCGACATCTCCTTCAAGAGCTCCCGGAGTCAGCAGCAGGGTCGAATGACTGAGTCAGACAAGGAGGAATCATTAAATGTCAAGCTCAGGTGTAATGCAATATGTAAACACGCCCTAAAATGGACCTCCAAGCTGATGCTCGGGGAAACCTCCTAGAGACAGGGTGACTAATATTTCTGAGGAAACCAGGATACAGGCAGTCCCAGAACTATTACCTGCTCTAATAGCATCTACCTGTGTCTCTCTGGCTGCAGTGGTGTTGTTGTGCTATGCTGTACCTGTCTCCATTATTGAGGAGGGAGAAAGGGAGATGCCTGTTGCCCTGCTGAGGCTCAGTGGGAACCTGACCCCTGGCAGAGGGTCACTGCAGCAACCCGTGATGTTGTGTTCAGGGCCAGCCTAGTAAAATATTGAACACAACACAGTGCTGACAAGAGGACATTGTCGCAAAGGCAACAGTAGCAAGGGCAAGGCTGTGTATTCTGATACCCTGGTTTGTTATATTTAGGTTTGGGGAAGTACTGGAATGCACTGGTACTGTATGTACTGTATTCATGGTTGAAGCATGATTACGCAATGCTCACGCAGTAAGCTTAGTCTTTGTGATAAGCACTTGCTGATGAAAACAGTAACTCTAGAAGCACATTCATACAGTAGCTCCTACTTTATCTAATTGGACATGTTTCCTGTGTATCTCATTTTCGTGTTCATGCACAATGTTTTCCCATGTTAAGCTACATGAATTCAGTTAATCACATTAAGTGGGTGCGTTTGATGCTGGAATACTGCAAGGCATGAAAGAGACTCAGTACTGGATCTTGTAATTAAAAGCAGGACACAGTCAAGCAGCATCTAACTGAAGAGGATATTTTACTGTACCGTTAAACAAATATATCAATCCAACATTAAAACACTGCTAACATTTTCAGTCAGTAAGCTGCTGTTGGTTTCAGTATCTGTTTGTGACACTGAGCAGTTGTCCCCTGAGGGGGTATTTTAGTCCAAGCAATTAAGAGGCCCAGTCATGGGCGGCGCCAGAGAACTTTGATTGCTATGGGGCCGCTCGATCATTGACTGGTGGAGCTCTGAGATATATGTGCACACGCAAAAACAGGTGTGGCCACGTGAGTTTAATATTAGCGTGTCACAGAACTGTAATTGCTATGCCACTGTCTGACATTCACTCAGTACAAAAGCCAAAGCGTTCTATACACAGATCTAGATTTAAACAGCTGGATCTCGTAGTACTACCCGTGCCGAGCACCGACCTAATGCCAGAGACCTCTAAATCTCAAAACACACAACTGCAGGGAAGACAATATGATCCACATATTAACTAGCCTAATTTGTTCAAATCATCACTGCAATATGAGACAAAAACAACCAAATGTCAACCCATACGATAATAGTTAACACGCTTGTAATCATTCACAACATAACACAATATTCAGGGCTCTTGCTCTCTTAATATTGACGGCCAAAAGTCCAAGGTTACTGTTACGAGCATCCCGGCTGCTGCTCCTCAGGTATGTCTTCAAGCGTCGGAGACAGGAGAAGGTTCGCTCACAGGACGCAGATATAACGGGAAGTGTCAAGTGTACAAGTCCATAAACGCGTCCCTGTATGGTGCCGTCAGTGACAGAAATTCCAAAGTGGTATTAACAGTGTGTCCTTGTGATTTTGCGCGTGAGCTTCACCGTTGAACATAAGCAGCACTTTAGATTTAAAAGGGAAAAACTGGAGAGAGAGAGATTGACATCAGACATTGTGATGCGTTAACATAAAGAAATGCATTTCATAACGTCATTAATTAAATTGGGGACATTTTCAGACAGAAATAGTGGTCTCACTTGATTCCCTTAAAGCTCCTTCTCTCCCCTGTGAGTGACTGTGTGTGCTTATCATGGATGTATTAAAAGAACTCGATAACGTATTAAAAATGGCGGCCACTTCATTCCAATGAAAGTTGCTCAGTCGCGCATACGGCCAAAAGAGATTTCTTTCTTCCGGGTTTACTTCCGTGATGTGCGGCCCAACGGTCATGAACAGTAGTGTCTGCTTACGTATTCCCGCCCGGAGTACCATGGGAAAAGCACGTTCATGAACGAGCGCGTTCTTGTAATACATCTATGAACAAGCCCAGACAGGAAGAAAGCTGTTAATATGTCACTTTATTAAGTTTTAAATATTTGTTCAGGCAAGAAAGTAACCATGTAGATTCTGAATATGTGGTCAGTTTATCCAAATAAAGTGATTGAAGGTGGAAAACAAATATCCCTTGATATATGTAACAGTATCCAAGGGTGGAATTTTTCTTTAAAGATTAGAGAAATTTAAGAGTTGTAATGTTGGAACTAATGATATTGGATGATGTAGTGTGTTGGACTTTTAATACAGCGAATACTTAACTGGACTAACTTCCAAAATGGAGATTATGCGGAGCTATATCACAAATAAACGTAAGAAGGGACCAGACATGTTCTCACTACAACACAAACCTATCCCACTTAGCCTACTTACGATGTTGTTCAGATATCAGATATATATAGCATTTATTTTAATGCTTTAGTGGAAGTAAAGTCAATTTTATTTTATTCTTGCTTTTCAGAGCGAATTGAAAGACATGTTTTGTTTCGCAGTCACTACAGCAATTTAGCAATCCTACCATGGCTTCACAAGACACCCACACACAATCCCACTCACATACAACACACACACACACACACGTCTCCCTCTCTATACTTATTTCAAATGCTGACATTCCAATTGTATTTCAGAGAAATATACTTCTCTGAAATATCAGAGAAGTATGAAAGAATAGAAATGACCAAGAAAAAATGTCAGTGCTCATGTCAAATCTAGATGATGCCATACTCACACTGTATTTATTACCAACTGTTCGATCTATTCAGTTGCCCCATTGCAGTTGCACCTGATCGCCTGGCAGTGGATGTGCAGCTCTACTCTTCAATACATCGGGTGTTGCCTTTAAACTCTGAATCCACTCATGCGTATGCATAGCTGTCTCAGCAAACCTTACGAGTTGACAGAATAAACCAAAGCCGTGATTGTCAGCAGCAGCGTCTGTCTGGACTGTGATAGGCTCAGAGACGGCAGCTTTGGGAGCGAGCTGTTGTGGGGAGTCAGGATTTTGAGTTGCTGCAGGGGATTTGAGTCACATGTCTGCCAGGGTGTCCTGGTGTGCTGAGAGAAACCCCAATGGATGCCATAGTGGGGCTGTTTAAGACCCACTTCCTCTGCCAGGCTTCCCCCTCGACATTTGCTTTCGCACACACACACATACTAATCGCTCCCTGTCAGCAGATGTGCCCACGTCCCTCCATCCTACATGTAACCGAGCAGATACAACACTGGAGTAGAAGCAGGCTGCCTCCAAATCCACAGGAAGCCCCCTGTGCCTCCACTGTAATAAGGACTTTCAGAACAGGCTTTTATTAAAACTAAAACGACCGGCCGTTACAGAGGTGTGAGAGAAAATATCACTAATCACTGCCACAAATCAATTTAGAATTAATGCAAATATGATTCTCTCTGTTTTGACAGAAACCTGGGAAAGTCGGGCCTGCGGGTTTCCTGCCTTGGATTAGGTAAGACCTTCTCTGACCTTAAGACAGACTGATGCCCTGCTGAAAGGGCTGTGTTAAACAACGTTCAGAAAAGATTTTAAAATGTCGATCAATGTTGTCAATGTTAAAATTATATTATCAAACTCAAGGGCTTTAAAAGGTCTTGGATACAGATAAAGCAGTTTGTAGCAGTTTGTAGCATGTCTTTCTTACTGCACTGTCTACACTTTCATTACTTTCACTTTCACCTTCTTCCTGTCATGTGCAGGAACATGGGTGACGTTCGGCGGACAGATAACAGATGAGGTGAGAGCAGATGAATTTTGTCATCCTCCATCAGTCGAGGCTTGTTGATCTAGCACACACCCTCGGTTGGCCAGGGAGGATATTCCTGCTCATACGGCAAAACCTATTGACAGAGGAATCACAACCAGAGATAAAAACCCTTTGCCGTGTGAAGGCCAAGCCACCGAGGCGTGTGGAGGAAGTTTAATAATTGAAAACCCATAACACCTTACATCAAACCCCTATTGATCTTTCCCTCTCTTTTTCCTCTCTCTTCCTTCTCTCCGAACCTCTCAACAGATGGCAGAGCAGCTGATGACTTTGGCCTATGAGAATGGCATTAATCTGTTTGACACAGCAGAGGTCTACGCTGCTGGAAAGTGAGTATGCCGTAGTTCACTTACAGTGTCCGTGAGCAGCCAGTCACGCCAAACTGACGACTTGAGAGGTTGATTATAAATGCACCAGGTATGGATAGTAAACTAGTTACACGTGCCAAGCTTGAGTGAGTTATTATGAGTTATGTTTTTCCAGAAGTGGTAGCCTGATTTGTAATGGTTCACAAGCAAATAGTCAGAGCATTAGAAAGGGTATAAATACCTTGAGGAGACCCACGTTTTGAGTTAGTTGCATAGTTGTGAAAGCATCCAATCCTGTGTTATGTAAAAGTCTAGTCTTCTAGTGAGACACATAATCTCCAATGCTTGAGAGACGTTTGGAGATTCAAATGTAGAAAACGTCTGTCTGACTACTCTGAAGCCCTGAGGTTGGAGGTGATACTGCAGCCTCCAATAAGCTCTCATCTACAGGGACAGGCAGTACAATCCTGGCTTGACCCAGTCTACGGTCAAACCTACAATCTGTGTACATGAACACAGAGGGATCAACGTGGTGAATGTCTCTGTCCTTACATGAACCTGAGGAGAGGTTGGTCCTACTGACATGTTGTATGAGGGGTCAGGCATGCACAATCTAGACCTAGATTGACTGGATAGGCAATGATGATATTTTTAAACACGCCTTCCTGCTGTATATAGTGATGTCTTATATTCCAGCATGGATTAACCAGGCTTTGTAGCAACTTGGATGGATTGAAATAATCTACGGGATTATCCTTTGCCAACAGTATCTCTGATTAACGGCACCAAGTCTTCTTTTAATCCTCCTAAGGAAAGTCTCGGGTTTCATTGTGTCAATATGCTTGGGAAGATATCCCAAGGTGCCAGAAAGATACAGTGGATCTCAACTGTTTACCTCCTTTCTACTATCTCAGCATCTGTTACCTGGTAAACATCCATTACTCTCTGTTGTGTGGTGCTTTTAATGCTGTTGAATTTCATGGTGGGGCCATAAAAGCCCATGGTTGATCTTTGACACATGTGGGGATTACAAACTCTGACCTTGATCATCGTGATGCCACAGAACAAACCACAGTTCGACAGAAAAGACGAATCTGTGAGACACGTGCAAATGGCTGTGACAGCGTGTCACACTCGGTCGGCTTGTCTTACACAGGTGTTAATCCTGACAGCGTGCACTGCAAAGCAGCGCTGAGAAGCTTATAGTCAGCACATGTGCACACGCAGACACAGATGTAGAACAAATCAAACACTTTGCACACGAATGTAAAGCGCTTTCATGTGAAGCACTCTGGCATACTGCAATTCCTTCATCACTTCGACTCTGTGAATGTGAAGTGGTGTTGGTGGTCTCACAGTGGACTCTGAATCCCCTGTAATGTTGCCTCTGTACCAGGAGGTTAGCAACATAACAACGGTGTGTATGCTGTGTCCATGTGAAGCAGCTGGCAGCGATGTGTGTTTGGCCTACAAAAAGACTCAACAAATAGAGATATTTAAGATAAGATAATCCTTTATTAGTCCCGCAGTGGGGACATTTGCAGTGTTACAGCAGCAAAGTGTACAGCCAAGATTAAAGATAAAGATCAGTTAAGGACAATAAAGGCAGTCGTATAAACATGATAAATACTATACAAAATACTATACAAAAACAGGATACAAAAAAGGATACCAAAAATCACTGTAGCAGCAGTATTTTCCCCGAGGGGGAAAAAGAATAAAAAATATACAAAAATACAGAAATATGTATGCCTATATAGTATGCCTGAGAGGGATATGAATATTGCACACAGGATATTTATATTGCACATTTGGTCAGATCTGGAGTGTGTGTTTTTTTACTGGGAGCAGTGTTTGTTAAACAGTCTGACAGCTGCAGGAAGACTTTAATTACTGATTTACTGATTGTGATTCTTTCTGTGTACAAGCTAATGCTTCTCAAAAGAAGTATATATAATTGCACAAATAAACATGTTTTGCTTCTATTTTCATTTATACCATATAGCCACTGTTATCCATGCACCCATATGGGAGTAATTGGCGTGACACAATCTCCTCCTTCATTACGTTTCAGTCTTACACATTTTGCTCCAGATGCATAGTAATTGCAAGTTGTTAGGATAATTATGGAGTCTGGAAGTGGACCTCTGTAAGTCCGACCATAGAGGAGTACGAACCTAATTAAACCATGAATGAAAAAAGTGAACCTGCTCACAGCACTGTACCTTATGCTCTTATGCTTGGGCTTCCAAGGTACCAGTAGTGTCATTAAGGGTTTTCTTTAAACCTCAAATGCTTGATGAGCCCAAATATTTTTTGGATCAGGAAATATTTTACATAATTCAAAATGTAACTAGGGTTTGATTTGGTGGTCACAGTGGGCCCGTTATTTTATGTTAGCCAGCTTTAAAATCCAGCTTTGGATGCGTTGAGGTACGAGCTCACCTGTCAGCGCTTTGTATGTCCATCTGTGTATTTGGTAAGGAGGCCTCTGCCAATCACTGACCTCTAACTTGAGTAGAACTAGAGTAATATGTTATGCATGATTAAGCGGTCAGTCCTGGGTCGAGGTCAGAGGAGCTAAGGTAGAACCAGAAAACACAATGTCAGGAAAAGACCAGGCAGGAAATAAGTGTTCATTTTTTTCTAAAGAAGAAGAAAGTGCTGGTTTTGGTTAAACAAATGATTGCGTATCCAAATATAGAAAGACAACAAAAACGAGCCAGTTGTAGGCTGGTGAGCTGATGAAACTCTTCATCGTTTCCAAATACAAAATGGCCTTTCCATGACTTTGTGCTTTGCTAGAGTCAATATAAACTTGGATCATTGTTAACAAAATGTATCCTGTGTCTCCAGTCAGTCAGTTACTGAAGTACGGTGATGTTCATGGTCATGTTGAACACTATTTCCCTCAACAGGAAAGTTTCTCTAAAATGTGAGAAAAATGAGCTTTAGATTTTGTCCCTCTCTATGTTTTCCTAATGCATAGTAGAGTCCTGCAGCCCTTCAGAATGGATCAGGCTTTCCATCACAAACGTTTCATGCTTCATGGTTAGAAGATGAAGACAGGTTAAAGTTAAGTTTCTAATATCTAACAAACAAAGGTTGTAATATTACGAGTTAGTGAAATATATAGAGGCACCACCTTTGGATTGAATTAGTTTGCTTTCATAGTAAAGAGACAGATGAGGAGTGATAAGCAGATACTCTATATCCTATATAGCAGTTAAAGTTTTATATATTAATTGATTACTCTGCCTCTGTTTGTTGTACAACCTGAAATGAACAAGAGAGGAGAAGAGGACAGAGAGGAGAGAAATAAGAGAAGGCAGAATTCAGAAGAGACTGCAACGGATAAGACGGAAATATAGCGAAATACAATATATCACTGTGGGTCTGTAGACACTGCTGTTCAAAGTGTCTACTATGCTGCTTGATTTAGACCGGTTAAAGTGCACCAGATTTATGCATTTTGAAATTGTAATCATTTTCTCCTCTGGGAGGGACTGCAATAAACACACACATGCACAACATGTTATTGTGCTGCCTCTCTCAAGGGAGTGGAGTGGTGAAGAAGAAGATGTGGGACCAGCAGGCAGGAACATCTAGTAGTGGTACAGCGCTGCTTCTGGGCTCAGCAGGCTGCACCAGGCGTGAGATGGGGAAGATACAGTACAGAGTTGTGGAGTGGGGGAGAGCAGAAGAGAGGGTGACGGAGGGAACAGGCGGTGCAAAGTAAAAAGTGGAGCGAGGTGGGAGGGAAAAGAGCTGAGGGAGGGATCGATAACTGACCCTATAGCTCCACTGTTGGTGTTCAGAAGACACATTACACACTTTAGATTTGTTTGTGACAGTGAGAGGAGTGGTGAGAACTGCCACTGACAGGTTCTGCCCTAATGGGCCCCATGTTGGGTATAATTGGCACCCCCATGGCTGCTGATGAGTGGCATGGTGGTGGTTACACAACACAGCCCAGTCTGGGCCCTGCTGACTCTGCCCTGGTGGCCCATTCAATCAATCCCTTATGCCTTATACTATATGTTCACAGTTGTACTGTGTTTTTAATGGATAATTCCAGTTATTTTCAAGCTGGGCTTTACTTCCCAAAGTTCAACTGTTTGAGTTTGTATTGGAGAGTAGCGCTCCCTACAAAGAGTGGCACACAGAGCGCTACAATAGCTCTGTGTTTTGATCAGAATTGATTGGCATGATGGCAAAAACTAGAAAGAATGAAAATAACTGCTATCGCTACCGCTCCTTATTGCATTGCAAGGCTATCTCTATTAAATCTAATCTCGCCTCCTCTCCATCTGTCTTGCAGGGCAGAGGTGGTGCTCGGCAACATCATAAAGAAGAAAGGATGGAGGTATGGCTTTTTAATTTCCGTATATCCCTAATCGTGTATCATCTCCCTCCTTGCACATATTGGGAAGGAACAGTGTGTTGCGAACTGGTAAGACAAAGTAGAGCGACGAAAGGTGCTGAATGATGGATCAACTTCCAGTGTCTGGTCTTTTACTTTGTAAAGCCCTGTCAAGTTGTATGCCAATAACATTCATTCATTGGCACTGGCTGAGTCCTGGCGTAGTCACACTTATTGTATCTTATTGTATATTATGGGATGTGGTGTGTATGATTGAGACTAATTGAGGCAGATATGCAACATGACTACCTGGAGGATGTGTGATCTTGTGTATCCAACCTGTCAGTACATATAAAGCTCATCTATGTTCAAGATGTCAGTCTGTAAGATATGTCTGTGTTGTAACTGATGTGTTTTCATTTTCCATTCTCAGACGTTCCAGTCTCGTGATAACAACAAAGATCTTCTGGGGTGGAAAGTAGGTGTCATCTGGTTGATTGGTTTCATCTGGTGTGGCCAAATGAGAACCGATGCTCTGTATAATTGATCTTCTCTTTAGTGACTGGAGTATCTACTGCTCCTGTTAATAGGGTGATGTGTAGTCCAAACTGTACTTTGTATTATATCATATTTCTCAGAGGGACATATGATGTTATAACAGTGATAAAAGTAATAATCTTTTTCTGATAATAGTTTCTAATGCCCTGTATTTTGTGTTTGTAGAGCAGAGACTGAAAGAGGGTTATCCCGAAAACACATTATAGAAGGTAAGCTGTAGTGATGCGGATCAGACCAAGGACAGCTGACTCTGCATCAACTAAATACTTCCGACTGGCTCCAATGAATCAAGGCCTTGTTTCAATAATTGACATGCTCTTGGGGTTATCTGAGTTGGGGTTATCTCTGGCAATAACATCATACAAGCATAACCCTATTGACATTGTTTAGTCAGAACAGTGACTCACTATTCTAGTATGAAACTGACTCTGATGCTAATTCCCAGGTTTAAAGGCCTCCCTGGAAAGACTGCAGTTAGAATATGTGGATGTGGTTTTTGCGAACAGACCGGACCCCAATACGCCTATGGAAGGTAAAGTCGCTTCTTAATCATTTATTCTTTTTGAGTTATTTGAACTGTTGCCCTCTCAGAAGCTCTTAAGCATGTTTCTTATTGTAGGGGAGATGTTGTATATTTCACAGCAGCGCCTGACTACTGAGATACAATATTTATTTTTCTAGTTAGATTAAGGTCTGAAAACTGCATTGTTATGTTTGAATAATTTACTACAAGCAAAAGCTATTACTAATGAAATACCACTTGACACTTTGTGACAACTTACCCCACATTGGGGGACGTTGCTGGAGATAGACTTCATCTCAGTGGGCTATATCACTCTAAGTCCCAAAATATGCTGTACTGACTGTTGTAACCAACATACACTGTAGGAGTTTTGGCTCTAAAATATCTTGTTTCAGAAATAAAGCCACCGAGACAACTAGCCCCAGTCTCCCCTATTTTCATGTTGCACATACAAAACATACTTTTTTCCCCTTCTTCTTCTTTCTCCTTACTGTGACACCACACTGTGGAAACTAAGATGTACAAAGCTTTTATAACAGAAACATCTATTTTAAATCCTGCAAGTGGTCCTGGAGCTTCGGCCTCCACAGTCAGTCAGAAGGAGGTTGCAGACGGATGCCGGAGACCTTTAAATGGCAGAGTGCTGCTGTAACTGTGTGGCCTCAGCTGGAGACACACCGCATCCATCTGCTCCCATGTCACAGTTGCGTTAGAGGTCAACTTGCTACCTTCGGAGTGATGTTCGATGGGACCATATCCTCTCCTCCACTGTCACATGAATTCAGTCTTTATTTGTCAGAAGTAACCGGATGTAGATGTACAGTAGATGTCTGCGAGGGGATTCTTTTGCCCATCTGCCCTTTGAAGACTGCACACATTTAACCCAGCTCGCATGGCTAACTTTGAGTTTATGCCTTAAGAACTACAGTGGTCTAACCATCTGGTCTGTTTTATCCTGGCATTAGCCAAAGAAAATGGGGGAGAAGAGGAGTACTGCTGCTCTGCGTGTC
>CABFOP010088213.1:0-10054 GCA_900683385.1 Anoplogaster cornuta | reverse complement strand
TAAAAAAAGGAAAATGAAATAAATCATAAAATTAAAAAACACCCCCCACCCCAGGACCCGTAGAAGTGTACAACCATTGGATAATCAGGGATAAGCACAGTGAATGTAGACCAAAGACAGAACAGACAGCAGAAGAGCATGACAATTAAAGGAATCACACGAGACCCTTCAGTGCTTCAGCTGCTGTGAGCCACATTCCCCAAATTCACCTCTTGAGCCCCATTCATACGAGCTGTCGACAACTCCGTGTAAAGAACGTCAAGAAAAGTTAGAACCATCACTGAGCTTCCTGAAGACTAGCAACCCTGAAATCATATTACATCTATTCCTTGCTGGCAACCTAAAGCTCAGCCATGTACTGGTTGTATAATAGAGCGAGAACACCTTCCAAATACCGAGTTGCACCCTCTTTAACACAATCTATATCAGGTGGGCCTCATGCAGTCTCGACAGCATGGTATTTTCATTAACAGACTGAGCCACAAGGACATATTGCATTTTACAGCAGATCATTCATAACCCAAGGTGTCCATGTTGCCCAGCCTCCGAATGCACTGTATCGAGCTGCCATTGTATCGAGCCGATGCAAACGCCGTCCGCCAACATCTGTAACCGGACTTTCCCGTATCTTTCCCGTATCGGACAACATGTGCGCAACAGGTTCTACCAGACCTTGCAAATTGCACAACAGTAAATATTGCACTAAATTATTTTCATTACTTTTTTGCACTACTGTATATTTCTTCTCATATATTTTATCTTTTTTATACAGCCTTTGCCACTAAATTTGTTTACGGCATAGTGATGTGTGCTTTGCTCTTGTTTTGCGCTGCTGCATAACTGCAATTTCCCAATAAAGAGCCATCTAATCTATCTAATGTAATCTATCTCTTCTCTGTGATCCCCCCCCCCTCACACACACACACACACACACACACACACACACACACACACACACACACACACACACACACACCAAGTGCTCCTGACCAGCACAGTTAATCCCCAAGTGCTCAGTGGAGCTGCTCAGTGGTCAAGAATAGAAGAGTATTATGTGGCTCCCAAATGTGAACGCATGTGACTGTGTGAGTGTGTGGCAGAGCATTACTGCAGAGTGTTACAGTATGTGCTCAGCTCAACTGCCCACACCAGAGACCATTACTTATTGTATTATTTTCTCTCTATTTGTTCTTTTCTTATCTATATCCGGTGATGTAATGGTAAATTAAATAAAATGTTGGGTAAACTATAACCTCTATTTGGTGACAATCATAAGGCAAATAATCACCTAAAAACTATTATACTTACATGAATTTATACTTGTATTATTATTCATACTGTATATAATGTACATCAATACTACTTACTAGGATGCATAATATGAATTCATGGCCAGCATAAAATGGTGGGTAAATATTCCATCAGTAAAAAGGTGGGTAAACTAAAATAAAAAAATAAAAAACTTACAATAACCTCAATTCCCCACAGATATAATTAAAGTTTAAAAGGATCTAATCTAACGCTACAGCAAAGGGGCAAATGACAATTAATGATATGATACCTTTACGTTGTCCCTGGTTCCCAACTCCTTCAGCAGAGTCTCAGCTGCCCGGAAGAACTCATCAGTCACATTGTCCTAATGAAGAAAACAAGAGAAAAAAAAAGCACAATTCGAGACTTAATTGGATACACTTGGAAAGCCACCACTTCTCTTTGAAATGCAAAACATGAGGCTGAGATACGAATAAAGAGATGTGAGCCACTTAAATGTGTCCCTTGTTGTTTTGGCTCCTTGATGGTTCACTTGCACTTTTTAGTTTTCTCTCCTATTCTCTTTATTTGACATTTCTATTTAGTTCAATAGTATATATTAAAAGAAAACGATGAGAGAGAGTGTGCAAATGATATGCAAAGGTAATAAGAAGTGATATATGTACCATAAGGAATCATATAACTTGACCATATAACCCATAACAATAATACTTTATAGTGTGTAATGTACTGCATCATATGATACCATGTGTCCGTTTAAATGTGTTTATAAAGTATTACGACTGGCTTGTAGATCTCGAAGACAAAGATAAAAACAACTACAAGAAGTTGTTAGCTCGGGATTGTGGGTGGCGAAGGAGATGGAGCCGGTCGAGAGAGTCGACTGGACGGGTTGCATTAAGAAGGCGCTCCACTCCGCCTCGCCCGGGTCCTGTGAAATGGGCCTTGGGATGACAGGCGTGTGATTTCCAAAGTGTCATGTCGATGCCACGCTGTTCAACTCACCCTTGAGCGCACTGAGCACATTACACGTGTGATATAAATGCAAATGGTTCCCTCTCTCAGCCCCTGTCTTCATCATAAGGAAATAGCGGGGAGGGGGAGAGGGAAAAAGGGGGCGGGAGAGTGGGTGGCACGAGAGGTTGGTTGAGGAGAGCGTTGAGGCAAGTGGAGAGAGAGAGAGAGAGGTGGGTTAGGCGAAGAAACATCGAGGAAGAAATCGGGGAAGCTCAGTCCGGCCCCGAGCAGATCACTCCATGTCCCTTCGTCCCACAATCCCTCACTCGACCAGCTCTCGCTATCCACTCCCCCGCCCCAACTCAGACAGCCAGAAATGTAAAAAAATATATATTCAGGATTTTTTATTCAGGTTCAATCTGCTCCTTTACACATCATTTCCATAACGCAGCGTGAACTCATCCTCTCTTTCTATATCACGCTGTAAAAGAAGAGAGAGAGAGAAAAAACACACCCCCATCTATACTGATGGGAGTATTTGTGTTAAATAACACCCCCTTTGTTCCAACGCATTACCTATTCATAACCCAGGAGAAGAACAAGACTCCCACCCAGGTCCACAAGGATCTTTATTTCTTTCATTTTGTATGTAGGCGGCGTAGGATGGGGGAGGAAATGTGCCAGGTAGCGCAGACGACCGGCCTTCCTGCAGATTAGCGGCGGCTGACATGAGACGTAGGCGAAGCGGCCGGCCGGGTCTAATCCCTGACAGACTCCTTCCTCCTCAAGGACAGTGACGAGGCTGGTTTGGCCGGCGGGACCGGCGAGTGCCACAGCTCATGACGCAACGGTAAAGTCACTGGAGCGTTTGCCAACTTTTTTGGCTAGCGTTCCAAAGCGGCTCGCACAGCTCAGTGGCCACATGCTCTATTGCGAGTGAGTGCGTCTTTCATTCTGTCTTTCTATTAAAAGGAAAATACCACCCTTGGATATCCTCACACTGTTATATATCATCAATCAGTGGTGTCCAATGCATTCCAGGAGTTAATGTTCCAAGTGTTGCAGTTTAACGTTTTTTTTTTATGTGCCCACTTTCCTCGTCTACTTCCACTTCAGTTAGTGATTTATTGCATTTCCCAGAATGACTTTAACAATAGTAAGAGCAAGAGAGAAAAAGTGAGATTCTGTCGATGGAGAAATTGGTACCTCTTCCTCTTCTGTGATGGATTTCTCCCAGTATGATTCTTGAACGTCACTGCAAAATGGCAAAAAGAAGCCCTTTGTCTTTGATTGTGAGGGTCTGACTATCAAACTCCATTGTAGCCGCACTGGAAATACTGTCACGTTGTCTATGTTTGACCAGTTATTTTTTACAGGAAAATGAAAAATATACAATTTTAGAGTTTGTGGTTTCTATAATTAGGGGTTTATTTTAATGGGTAATTCAAATAATTAAAAAGGCTTTTGTTTGAGTGAGTTTTCAAAAACTTTTCACGGAACAGTGGTGCCATTCGAGACACATTCCTCGCTTAATTACGCATTAGCCGGTACGGCCTGTTCTCATCTTTCCCATCGTCGCCCTGCCAGACGTAGGAAAAACAATTAAACAGACATTTCAAAGTACACTTCCCAATCTGTGGCTCGGAGTGCAAAAAAAAAACGCTCTTCCCTTCCTCGCTTTGCGACGGCTGCAGAGCAGGAGAGGTACTAGACATATCCCAAGGACAGTGTAGCACTTTAATAACAAGGAGTGCAGAGCTGGGACGTCTAATGCTCGGCCATTAGCGTTACATCGTCACCGCTGCATGAATTAAAGTCACATTAACGTGGAGATGCAAGAGACAGAAGAGGAGCTTGGCTAGGGATGAGCCAGGGGCCAAAAAAGCAAATGTGCTGATCTCAAACTAGCTCGAACATCCACAGGTCTGAAATTTTAATGAGCGAATGTGTGCATGCGAGGGAACAGAGACCGAGAGAGAGAGAGACAGATGCAGAGGAGTGGGAGAGAGAGGTGACTTGGAGGGAAGTGCGAGAAAAACAAGCGTGCCGGAGAAGGAACGTGTTTCGAAGGGGCCCACGGACACTCCACACAATGAACTTAAACAAACTTACTCTCATTATGTCTCATCCCCTCCTTCTCTCTCCTCTCGCTCTCTGACGGGTTGATATTTGACATCATTCCAGCATGTTGCACAAATCCCAGGCTTGACATCGGGGGACCTTGGCAATTTGAGCGAGGTTTATTTGGCCTTTGTTTTATACTCGGATAAACAACGTGGATAGACAAATTTTACGACCCCAGTAAATCGAGGGGTCTTTGAGGATGCCTTCGGGGCTTTTACCAAAACACACACCTTTGGCTCCGCACACTACAACGCGCAACTCCCTCTTGAAAGAAATTGATTAAATGCTGCGCTGCCAACAAGTTTCACTTTGTGGACGCCGATCGCATACCTGGGATGAATCGAATAAGCCCCTTAGGGCCGTGAACGCAGCTTCAGTTTCCGCATCCGTCAGGCGGACCTGGGAGTTGACCCCTCCAACAGAGATCCCTCCATACCTGGAGTGGCAGAGGAAGCAGACAGAGGCGGGGGATCAAGTGGAAAGTAAGTGGACGTGAGCAATGTGAAGGACAAACAAATGTACTCTCTCTTTCTCTCTCTCCCCCTCTCACACACACAATAATATATAAAAGAGGAGATTATAGTGGAAGTGAGAAGAAAGACATATGGTCTGGGAGTATGACATGTTAACTCTAAAATGGCAATGTCAAAGAGCGCACAGTGGGAGTTGTCACAGCATGGTGCGGGGATGGAAATAGCAGCATTTTATGCAGGCATTTAGAATGCATACCCTTCTTTTAAAAAGAGTTATTCTTTATTTTGCAGGGACCAAAACCAGCAAAAACAACCAGGAAGCCGGTCTTCGCATTTTTCTGTAAATTTCCCCCCCTTTTAATGCTGTTCAATCGAGAAATGCGTGACTGAAACACGGTTTCTGATTAGATTAGATTAGATTAGATTAAACTTTATTGTCATTGCACAAAGTACAAGTACTGGGACAACGAAATGCAGTTAGCATCTAACCAGAAATGCAAATAGTAGTGAAGTGCAGAATAGAAGTATGTACAAATGTGGAGATAAATATGGAATATGGGGATAAATATGGAATAAACAGTATAAACAGGAGTATAAACAGGAGGGCTATAAATATGGATAAATATGAACATAAATTCCGATGACACTGAAACGCTATAATACCTTTTTTTGCCAGAGGTCTCATAAGTCTTGAGTAAGAAGTCGGTCATGTTGCGCCCAGTTAGATCCAGCAGCGTATCTGTCGTGTTCTGGATCCTCTGTGATGGCAAAACAAATAAAAAGATGCGAAGAGGTAAGCAGCCTAGAAATAAAGGTGCATTCACATTATTGGTTTAATAGTGCTGCTGATGTCTTTGTCAGTACATACCTTCAATTTAAGTATTTTAAAAATTTTGTTTAAATTTTACTTGAATTAAAATGCCACAGACCCAGCAAACCCTTTCAACCCCCTTTATATAATCCTAAAAAAAACAACCATTGTTGACTTTTTGGAGATGCAAGATTTTCATCCGAAAAAGGTGAGTTGCTTTTTCTCCCTCATGTGGAGAGAACTGTCACCGAATGCATCGCGACATAACCAGCAAGAAGAGCCGACCAAACAGAGGTGCTCGAGGAGGTCACCCGCCTGCAAAAACCCAATCCAAGCAAAAAAATCAACCAAACTTCAAAAAGGGGAAGTAACTTTTTTGCAGCGGAGCGCAAAAAATAAATAAAAAAAGGTGATATCTGTTTGCAGCATTGTGGAGTAGACTCTCTCAACCCTTATCATAATAGTCAATTAAGCCTGGCTGTGGGAAGCCTGCCTGGAATCCTGCCCCCCGCCCAAGCAGCGAAAACTGTACCTAATGTCAAAGGACCCTAATTAGACACCATTCTCTGGATAAGTGGGTACACTCAAACATGCAATTAGGAGAGGATGCGACACGCTGCCATGAATCCACTCAGCTATGTGTGGACTGACACCCCCACCAGGCACACACAAACAGTAACCACCAACTTTGCTTTAGCTCCGCTCATTTGGAGGACTGGAATGGAAGTTATAAAGAAAGTAGAAACCAATGGAGAGAGCAGAAGAGAAAGGAGAAGAAGAGGAGAACCACCAGGCGAAGAACAAACAGGAGGAGACAGCAGAGGGGGAAAAGGGCCCATCTGGCTTATGACTCAGAGATAAGGAGGACGAACGCGGCAACCTTGGCTCATTTCTGAACAAACATGCTTCTCTCCTGAAAGCCGCAGGAACTCAGAAACAAACAAAGCGAAAAATGAGAGCTTTTATGCCTCTCTGTGTGTGTACAATACCCGAGCGCACAGTCAGTGTGGCTCTAATTACTTTGGCCTCGGTCCATATATCCACCCATCAAAAAGGCTGATATGGGAACATTTTGTCCTACGAAATCGTTGCGCGCTACCCGGGCTTCTCGCGTACCTGTATCTCTTACTCATTACCTGGGAAGTGTTTCAGTGTGCTTGGCATTCTGTACATGACATCAGCTCTCCACCACACAGTGATAGCTGGATTGCGGGCAAGCAAACAGGGGTGAGGTAAATGTAAACAAAGCGGTAATCAAATGTGGGGAATGAGCTGGCATGCTCAAGCATTGGAGCGACGATAAGAGACTGCGCTGTGTTCATATTGATCTTGGCGGCGTTTGTATCGTGCTGTACCTCGGAGGTAAAATTCACATTTTATCGTGCGTGCACAAAGAAAAGTAATCTTGGAAATGCAGGATCTTCTTATAATTAAATGTGATGTTATGCCGTTTGTCCTGTTATGCTGTATGCTGTTTTGCAAGTGATGATCAGGTTAATTGTGTTTATGCACAACAACATGTTTATGTAAGTTCTTCTGGAATCCTTCAACTCATTTTAACAATACGCATTGGCACCTGAAGGTACAGGTGAGTCATTAGAATACACTTCATCTCTCCCGTACAGCACATTTAATTCTGTTATGATTGATGCCCAAAGTGATCACATCACGAGAAGCGTTTAACAGCTTTACACTGAAACAAACCAAAGCTAGAGTATCTTGCAAAACAGTGACACTAACCAACATGCACAGCTACTATCCAAAACATAAAAGCTGCTGTGACTATTTTTTTTTTTCCAGGAACATGAGAGTTTTGCTGTGCACATCAACAACAGATGAAAGATTTTCATCCAGGCCCCTTCTGTTGTGTTTAGCTCCAAAAAAGAAGAAGAAAATAAATCACTCTGCCTCATCCACAATCCGCCTCACATCACAATTCAGCGACCTTTTCGCTTTTGTTTTTTGAGCATCTCGTACCTTCCAGTGAGAGTATGGCTCTGGACAGGTCATTTTACTCTATGGGCGTTGGGAGTCAAAGTGACAAATCAACGGGCGCCGGCAGAGAAAAGATGTGTCAGCCTGTTTTGTTCCCCGGCTTGAGCACAGACTGGCAGGGCTTACAGCCTGAACTGCCGTTGGCTTGGATTTGTTCTTTTGCCAACAGCTCTGTTGTCAGAGAGAAAAAATACTTCACTCAGATGTCAGATTCACAGAATCATTATCCTTTCACGGACTGACGTGGAATAATGATAACATAAGAAAGCAATAATTTGTCAATGTCAATGTTAGAGCCATCAATTGATTGAATCTGGCTTACTTGGCCATATAAAGCTGCATAAAAACAGCTTCAGGGTTATATAGTCCTGTAAATTCATTCCATTGCCTCACATTCAGGGGTCTATTAAGGCCATCAATAGCACATCCCTAAACACTGGCCTTTATACGATTATACGTCATACAACTGTACTATTATCAGGAAATGCAAAAGCTGGAAGAACTGCAAACCTCTAAGGCAGAGTTTCAAACCGTTACTACACAATATCTGCACAGTAAGGAATTGATATTTAGGCAGCTTTTACAAAGCAGCTCACTCGATGACGGTGGTTGAATTTCCCCTGCAGGACTCCACACTTTACTCCACACAAACGACACCAACGAAGAACCAACGCCCAGCTTCAATAGCCTGATAGATGAGGCCAAGGAGAGTCATTTGCAACCGAGCTGTAGTTAGACCAGTCCCCCAATGATAAAGACATCAATCGTAATACTGCAAACGTGGCAGCTTTATCAATTCCTTTGCACGCATGGCGGCCTATTCATCTATGAAGGTTAAATATCACCAGCTAATGAGAGTCAATACCTGAGAATTGATAATGGGCTCACTGTCGCATGTCATTTCCATGGAAACAATGATTTCACACCACCTCCTGTGGTGTTGTATCCGTGCTCTTTCCCTCTTTCTTCTTTTAGTTTCTCAAGGGCATATTGAGAGGAAAGCCGGGATGAAAGATACAAAAAAAATAAACTAGTATGAGGCTGGTGCACTATGTCATGGTTTTTTCAACAGGGGAGGCTTTCAGGTCAAAGGGAATATATTCTCACAGCATGCTTGGCTGTGGTTGGTGGTCTTATATTTATGGCCCCCTATGTTGCACCAAGGTCTACAGCCAAGCAATGCAGCAATGATGATGCATGTGTATGTGAAAACATTTCCCTCATCTCGCAAAAAAATAATGAAATTTTTTGTGAAAAGGATATCTCTCTCACACATCGCTGAGCATAATCTGAAGACTATACTGTATACTGTACTTTACGTTTTCACTGTTTGACCTTACACACTACACTAGACTTCACTGCACCTTATGCATTGGTTTTTAACCTGTGGGTTATGACCCACTGTTGGGTTCCAGTAGACAGCGGGGAGGCAGGTGGGTTGGGGGGAAAAAAAGTTTAATATTTGGCTGATGATTGGTTTATTTCACTTATTTTCTCCTATACTGTACTTTTGTTCCTTGCTCTCTTGCAGCAGCTTCTTATCGTAAATGTGAAGTTCCGTGGCTACAGTGGGATATGGATATAATATTGATGCATGATAAGAAGTCAATGTCCTCAAGGTTGTCCTCATGTCTAATTTCCTTCCAATATGACACGTAAGAAGTGCAATTACAAATATAAATATTGAAGGGAAAAATAGTACTTACAAGACTATACCGTTTCAGATATATCAGTGTGTGATTGTGTGTTTTAACTGGGTACAGGACAACAGTATATCTCCCCATAACACCCCCCCCCCCCCCGCTTTGCACTTTCGTCATACTAATAATTAAAAAAAACAACTTCTATGGCAGTTTTCACCCAAAAGACATCCAAGCACAAATTTGCAACTACTGTATCTCTCTAGTGTAGCTGATTTCCCCAGGAAGTTGTTCATCAAGACTCCATGCTGCTGTACATTTTGTGTTAATTAACAGAAAGATTCAGTTTCGTCACACGACATCACTGGAGAACGACTTCAAACCGAAAGTAAAAAGAAATGAGATTGTGCAAAACTTCATATTTGTCTCACGTGTATCATAACAAATCTTTATTACTGCTTTTATTATTAGTTAATATTAAAACTATACACAATTATACATTAAAGGTAGTATGAGCAATGTTCTGAGCAGCATTTTCGGTTATATTAGTAGAAATTGTCTTTATATCCTGACAGAATTCAATAAATCAAGTCCTCTGAAAGAAAAATGGAAAAAATCTGGTCTGTAGCAGCTGTAATACTGTAATAAGTACGTCCAATCATTTCATTCAGACCAAATGAAATGATTGGACAGACTACGTGTCTGTTAACTTGACCGTCAGCTCAAATTAAATGATTAGATGATCCATTTGGCTGCAATGAAATGATTGGATGTCTTACCTG
>CABFOP010088208.1:0-11292 GCA_900683385.1 Anoplogaster cornuta | reverse complement strand
GTAAGCAGTGCAATATTTTGTATGTTATTGTCGCCAGCAATAAATGCTACAACTCCTCAAGCCCAAGCATGTTTCCTGTGTCCCGTTTGCCACCGTTGCTGCCCACAAGTGGAGGGAGTTATAGCCCCGAAGTGAGCACCAACTTCACCCTGGAGCCCCACTAACCCATTAGTCTCCCCTGTGCGTTCCGACCGGTCTGGGCGCCGAAGCAGGAAACGTTAACAGCAGCAATCTTCTGTGATACACAACAGTATGAGGCGGCTAATGATCTGCATTTTCATGATAAATTGCGTAACTATCTTTTTTTTTTAAATATCATTTTATTATGTCAGCAACGTCAGAATATTTTTTTTGACGGCACCCCTGATGAAGCCAGACGGCACCCCGGTTGAGAAAGGCTGTTCTAGATTATATACAAATCGCTGGTCAAGTGTGGTGTGCTGACCTTCCCGGCCTGCAGCTCTTTTTGGGCCAGCTCCACCAGGCAGCGAACTTTGGCGGCGATGCAGAGGTATTTGAAGAAGCGTTGGTGAGACGACCAGAACTGCCCCCACAGAGACTTCCTGCTCACCAGGCCCAGCTCATCTGCCGCACGCATGAACACCTGCAGCGCCTCCGCCCACTGGAGAGACAGGGTCCAGATGTGTAAGGTTTAGAGTGCAGCGCTTATTGACAAGAATTAAATGTACCGTAGCGAGCTAAACCTCATTTGCAATGGAGGAGGCTCACCAGTTTGGCAGCTTTGTTGTAGACCAGTTTAAAGTCATTGTCCAGTCCGATCTCCTCAACGCGGAACGACACCCCCGAGAAGCTCAGCTGCCTGGCAATGTACATCCCGCTCACTTTCATGTCCATGGCAACAATTTCCATGGCACCCACACCTCTGTACAGAAAGAGTATAAATTGTTCAACATAATTCAATCAAGGGTCAACCGGCCACAACCACAACCATTGTGAGGAATCTTCCAGCAAGCACAGCGGTTTGAAGAGATGTAGCTACATGATTGAAAGGCTTTAGGAAAAGGAAATGCTTTGGACTGACTTTTTCGCAAGGTGTCACCCTACAAACCTTTTCTCAATGGCGTGCAGGAAGTCATCAAATGTTTTGAAGGGTGTGCCCTCACCCCAGATCCCCAGGCGGCTCATATAGATCATGTTCTTTGGCTCAGAGGCACCTGGAGCAGACAGAAAGAAATACAAGGGAAGAAAAGAGACAGTGTGTGAAAAAAACATATTTTTCTCATTACCTTGTATTGAATTGCATTTGTGTGTATGTGTCTGCCTACGTACCCGTGGCACTGGCATACACTACTCTGGCCAGTGGCAGCTTGTTCTGCAGGTCAAGCACTGCCTTACCCATCTTCGTAGACGTGGCATTCTTGGCTTTGTGGCATTCATCAAAAACAATCTATAGTGGGAATAGGGTCAAGGACAAACAACGCAGGCATGGAATTGCTTGGGAAGAGTCATGGTAAAATCTTTCTAATCAATACAGCTGTAGTATTTCATATGGTATTCTATCCTCGATATATATAAAGGCAAGGCTGTGAGTGGCAATGACCAGAATTAGTGTCTTCATTTCCCTACCATTCTGATACTTCCCAATACTTACTTTATAAACCGAATATTTCAGGTTATATGCTGGTGGATGTGACAGTGTTAAAATGAAAGGATACGACCCCGTCAAAGTCTGACTTGCACCAGTCCAGGATCTGTTTGATCCTGGTCCGGTGTTGCCCTCCTGCCTGGCTCTCTCCAATGAGCGCAGAGTAGGTCGCAAACAGGACTCCTTCTGAGGTAGCTGTGTCTCCATACTTAATCTGTAATAACAAATCAAGCATAAAACATCAATCAAATGCATATTGCACTATATGGGAAAAACAAGGCAAGAATTGACTGCTTTTTAGTGTGTATGAAAATGTGCAGATCCACACAGATGACAACTAACACGGAGCGTTTCATTTTCTCCGCTAATGCTAATGTGACACTGAAAGTAAACAGTTCCCAAAACCAAAACTTGTTTTCCTGGCATGACACGAACCTTCCCTCTGGACTCACCTTGTTTAAGGCATGCACAGGAATAGTGGGTGCATCTATGTCTTTGAGATCTCTCTCCGCGTCAAATTTCAGGTCATTGGATATGCTGAACCTGAGGGAAGAACAGGAAAGTCAGTAATGCGATTAACTTTCGCACAAACCAGCTCCTACATGCACATCATATCCTGGCAAACAACTGGATAAGATCAAATCAGAAACCATGAAGGCATCCAGTAGCCATGCGACCTGGTCTCATGCACTGGTCTCAAAAGGGGATGCAGGAAAACATCAGTGGCTGTAAAGTGTAGCCAACCTCTGTGTGCATTAATTAGGTTTCAACCTGGTTTTATGGTCACTGTACGAGGACTACCGGACTCATAAATCTCTACCCATACTACAATATCGCTAGTCTCACCATAGTGCTTTCTTCCTTCCATTCAGGTAGTTTTCCAGGATGATTCCAGCCACGGTTCGTCCCTTCCCCACCCCTGCCCCGTCTCCAATCAGGAAGCCTGCTCTCTGGTTGTTCTGAAGGATCACGTCATGTTGCTGAGGGCACGCAGAGAGAGAGAGAGAGAGAGAGAGAGAGAGAGAGAGAGAGAGAGAATGAACAAAGATGCATGCATAATATACAGGCAGCTAATTCATAGTTCCAAACAGAGGGATTACCTGGCAGGCATAGATGATGGCCTCGAGCTGCAGCGCAGACAGCAGGCCATTGTTAATGGCTGGCTGGGGGATGGACAGAGTGTATGTGATGTCAGGAGGAGGGACGCTAGACAATGTGTTGGTCTCCACCACTATGTCAGGATGGGAGATTCCTATGGTGGCTGAGGAAGGGGGGGAAAAAGCGGTTTAAAGAAGGGAACATTTTATAAAGATGCTAATAACAGACATTGCTTGATATCTTAAAACAGATTTAGACAGTTATTACTTAAATCACTTCAATAAATGTCATTTTGAATGTTGATTCATAATTAAAGCAAAATCCAGAATAAATTAATGGATAACTGGATGTTTACAGGTTGTGTATTCACAAGGGGACAGACTAGCAAGTGTCCTACATTTGGAAGGTTTGTAGTCAGCATAGGTGTCTACATGTCCCAGCTCCTCTGTCTCTTCTTCCTCAGCCTCCTCTTCCTCCTCTGGCAGCGACTGGGTTCTCTGAGGCTAGCAACAGAAAGGAGATATCAGTAATGTAATTCACATAAATACATATGTTTGGGAGTTGTATTTCACACATCTCTTTTCAACCCAGATGAAGAGCAGTTAGGGAATAGATTGTAGCTGAAAGTCAAAAGCGAGAAGAGAAGTTAGCACAGCAGATCTACAGCCCCTTATGTTTAGAAAGGAATATTCACCAACAAGTCTATGCCCCCAAAACCATTACAAACTGTTTGAGGTGCCATAAATGCGACCATGTCAACTCTGTACCAACAATATCAGTTTCTTCTTGGGTGAAGCTTTTATGGTGGTACCAGTTGGGACTTGGCGCAGCCATCACAAAATTGTCAATATGCCATTGTGCGAGCACACGGCTTTTAAAGATGAAATGATATGATTTGCCAGAATTGAAGCCAGCCCGCACCTACTAATAATGGATTGCTCTAAATACAAAGACCTCTTTGACCCCAATGCACCTCTGGTCACCAAAATAGCCACACCTACTTGCGCCATGCACCTTAGACTTTAGACATGCACCTTGATTCACGAAAAAAGAGCCCATAGACATAATCTCTATCTCTGTGCAGAACTGAGAATGGTAAATTTAAAAAAATGCTAATGATTAGGCTCATCTAGTCTGAGAGACTGGTTCCTCTTTGCCTCAGATTTAGGACGTTGGTGTGGCTACCTGGAATCCTCCAATAGGTGGAGTGCTGATAATGGCGGTAATATCCTCCAAACTGGACAAGCCCTGAAACCTGTTGCCGCCATTCAGCTGTGAACAAAAACATACAAACAAAGAAATACAAACTCAAATAAACACAAAGCAAAATGTATGAAAAACAAAACAGCGATGAGTCATGACTGTATATGCATGTGCGTGCAAGTGTGTGTGCTTGTGCATGCACTCCAAGGATGTCTGGCGGAGTATGGCATTATACTTGTGCCTCATTCCTGAGCGAGCAATGGGAGATTTGGAGCACAGAAAAATATATTTTGCAAGCACATAAACATTAGACATTATAGGCAAGCAAAAAATAATTCTGCTTGAGCAAACAAAAATCTATTCTGTGCTCGCTATTATCCATATTAACGTGCAGTAATAACCCCTCTCACTCAGATTTACTCATATGCCCTCTCACTCTTGCTCGGTGCGCTGGCAGAGCGCTGCACACTAGCTCACATTGTCTCTCTCTCGCTCTCTCTCTAAACCTCTCCACTCCGTGCGTGCTCAACTTTGCCTGCACACTCGCACAACATCTAGATGGTTCTACTAATCTAACTGGAGACGAAACAGCCAATCAGCATTTACCTTCTCAAATTCTCCGACTGGTTGATTTTGTGGCACATTTGTAACGCTGTGCCATGTTGAGCGAGTGTGCAGGCAAAGTTGAGCGCGCACAGAGTGGAGAGGTTGAGAGAGAGCGAGAGAGACAATGTGAGCTGGTGTGCAGCGCTCTGCCAGTGCACCGAACAGGAGTTTGTGAGCGGGCATATGTGTAAAACTGAGTGAGAGGGGTTATTACTGCATGTTAATATGGATAATAGTGAGCACAGAATAGATTTTTGTTTGCTCAAACATAATTATTTTTTGCTCGTATAATTTCTCTTAAAAATATATTTTATGTACTTGCAAAACACATTTTTCTGTGCTCCAAATCTCCCATTGCTTGCTCAGGAATGAGGCACAAATATAACGCCATTATGGAGCAGCACTCAACAAAATGCAATTTGTCATCTGGCGGTGAAAAGCCAGCACCAACAAAGGGGAGATAAAGCCGGTGTGTGTCTGGGCAACATAATTGATGAAATGAGGACAGAATGAAAAAGGGAACAAATAAAAAGCTTTCAAAAGACAGGAGAAATAAATGTAGCCTCTCCGATTCATATCAAAAGGACATGTCCTCAGACACATCTAATTCATAGCAAAAGCGGATGGGGATTAGAAGAACAAAGTTGCTTTCCTCGGATCGCTGCCTTTGGTACCATGTCATCTTACATTTCAAGGAATTTCTTTCAAAAGGGACAATTCACCAAAACCAAGCTGATCTATTATGAGTATAGTCTCACGCATATCTTGACAATATGGCTAATGCTGCACAAACAAAAGTGTTTTGAGCAATATTAAGAGTTGATCAGTTAGGATTTGTCCTCTGGGGTGTTTCAAACAAGAAGGCTGGTTGATATTTTTATACACTGATTATGTACAACTACATACTATATAGACTACAGCAAAAACAAAAACGTTCTTGTGGAATGGACTGCACTGAAGCCTTCATTTGTAGCATGGATGATATGGCCCTTTATCAGAATGAAGAAATCACATGTCCCGTAGAAAGGAGCTTACATGAAACCAGCTACACCAGGTCAAGTCTTTGAGAGCGAAACATATGGCAATATGCCAGAACAGCGCTAATGTTTACAGAGCAAGACAGAACATTTGACCCCTAGTGTGAAGCTAGCTGATGTTTGGTGGGCTCCCCACCTCCTCAACAGCCATGTACATGTGCATAAAAACATATTGCATTACATAACAGTTTTAATAGGAGTTGTAATTTGGTGTGAACCTGTGTTTCTGGTAATGGCATGCGTGTGTGTCCTACTGACCTCTAGCTGGCTCTGTGCTGGTGTGGTGGTGGTGGTGGTGGTACTGGTGTTGACGTCCCAGATGGTGGGCACTGTGGTCAGACTGTCTGTGCTAATGAAGCCCTGGGCATCAGCATACTCCGACAGGGAGTCAGCTGGCGAGGAGAACAGAGAGTTGTTGGAGAGGTCATCGATGCAGGACAGGTCCTACAGGGAGAGAGAGAGAGGATATGTTAAATTCACGCTCTGAACCTAGTCAGCTCAGGCTAAATTATGGGGCAGAGCAATGAGTCCTACTGACTTAAAAAGAGCATTTTGAAACCGACTTGTGGATTCCCAGGTAGAATCGTAGGTGAACTTTGTTACACATAACCTTTCCAAATGCTCCCTTTACCATCAACCTTGATGGAACATAATTGAGTACAATAAATCCAACTTGTATAAAATACGCTGTATCAAAACATAGAGATCCAGCAGCAGAGGAAAAATAGACCAACACATATTCTATTGTGTTTGACAGAGTTGAGGAAAGACAGTGAGAAATGTGTGGGTGATTGGGAGTAAACCTCGGACACACACACGCGCAACACAAGTAGTCCATCAAAACCTAAGCACACACAGACATGTGAGTGTGATCATGAGCACGTAAAATAGAAAGGGAGAGGCAGATATAAGAGTCTGTGTGTCATTTCAGGCATGGCTGCCTTCCAGTCGCCCCTCTATTCATATCCTTCCCAACCCATTAGAATACTGTGTTCTTTAACCAGCCTCCCACTGGCTGCTGTGGGCCCCCTGAGACTTATAAACACTGATGTAGGGAGATAGGGAGTGCGGGAAGGATAGAGGAGAGAGAAGTGGGCCATTTTTGGAAATGGGTGTATATGTCCATCCGTGTGTGTGTGTGTGTGTAGCCCTCTGTGCATGAGTGTGTGTATGTGTGTGTTTATGCTCCTTGGGCCATGTGTGGAGGTTCCCACACCCCCTATTCCAGCTGAACAATCCAGAGGACTATGAAGCAGCCTTGAATTCTAGATCCAACTGGCTAATTGTCATTTTAATTGCATTTACTACCTGACTCACTATATGGACCATCTGCTTGTGCTGAATACTACTGTATTATCTAACATTTCAAACATAGCATATCATATAGTATGGTTGGGCGGTTTCTGGTTTAACCGGTACGGTGTGGTGTGCGAGCTTATACCAGTTTAATTTTATGCAAACCGACTCTCCCGGCATTTGTCATTACTAGTGCAGTGCCCGTTGAAAAAAAAGCTCGACAGACCGGCTGCTGAAGCGCAGAGAAGTGTAGTCAGTTTCCTTTCGGCGCCCATGTTAACCGATTTGACCGTTCAGACTGGTCGGGATCGTTTCGGCGTCTGGTCTATTTTTTCTGCGAGCCGTGAGCGAATGTGTCAAGCTGGGCAGGAAGTCAGACACAGGAACGGCATAGGGCACCCAGTCAAAATAAAACAATTTTCAAAATAAAACACCGTGATTGATGATGCCATTGACTGTCTTCTCCATATGGTTACATGTAACTCATTATGTTCCACTTGTCAGCGCCATCCAGTGGTAAAGATCAATATTACCGGTACGATTCGGTGTTGGACTAATTATCAAAACGTTTTGAAAAATGTTACACCGGCCAAACCCTAATTTATAGCACACATTGCAACTATAAGCTCCTCCTACTGATGCATCTTGAGAAGTTGCGCTAGCTTCTGTCATAGTTGCCTGTTAGCAATTACTCACAGTTTGACTGAAAATGTTTCATAGGCATGAGAAGACAAGAGTTAGTGGTCTTAGTGTGAACATGACTACATCATGAGGGAATGGGGCCTAGTCGGGGTAGATAGGCCCCATGTCTGCTTACAGACTTTTGCCCACTGACCATTGAAACACAAAGCAACTTGCTGACCCTAGCCTGTGAATGTGTGTGTTTTGTGTGTATTGGAAAGAGTTATTTTTCAAGGACACAGCACTCAGCCAATCAGTGTTTGCTGGTGGCTCTGCGATTGTGCCTCTCTCTCTCTCACCCTCCTTTTCTCTTTCCCCTTCTCTCTCTTCCTCTCTGTGTGTGCGGTTGCTCTTCTAGGGCAAGATGAGACACAGCTCTGAAAGCAGGCTCTCCAAGTTGTTCTGCCCTAAAGACAGCTGAGTGGAACTACTGCCTTTTCTTGTGTGACAGAGGGGGGAAGTAGAGAGGGTTCCTGTAACAACCCCGCCCCCCCCCACTCCCTTATTCATAAGTCCTGCCTTTACGCTTTCCTACCTTTCCTTTCTTCTATTGGTTCATTCCTCCTCTCTGCTTTGTGTCTCTCCTATTCTCCTCCCCGTCTCACCCTCTTCTCTCCTCCTCTTTTGGCTGTTCTGCCTGAGGAACTATGTGTAAACAACAGGGCTCGGCAAAGGGACGCCATGTAACCAGAGGCTCCGTTCCACATAAGCATAAACGCGGGGCATGTGCGTGTACACACACACACACACATGCACACACTTCTTACCGAGGAAGAAAAGTAATGAATTTGTCTTGCAGCAGAGTAAACCACAGGCATTCAATGAATAGAATCAGTTGAAGAGTTTTCTTCCAAGATTAGATTTGAAAAAACAAACTGACACTTACTTGTTCATAATGATTGCTGGCATTAAAGTGAAGCTCATTATGAAGTATGATTAAAGTTACGAGTTGTCATAAAACCTTTGTGCATAAAATGGCGGTGTTTATGAGGTGGAATAATCAGTGTTTTTTAAATAATAAATCAAATCAAAACAAATCCAAAATGCATAAATGAAACCCTTCAAATCTTAATGACTTTAATTTGCCATATCACAATTCAACAAGTTGAAAGTAGGCCTAATTCAATATGTTCTACAAACAGGTGTTTGAGTATCTCTATCGCTGAGAAGTCACTTCTAAGTTTTCCACACCATTGCATGGAAGACAACAGCTCTGGTACAGAGGCATCAAACAGCAGCAGGCTGGATGGTGCTAACCAAGACATTGCCGACCACAGTGCCATGCTAATCACACAAAGTGGCCACCTCACTCGTGCCAAGTTATTTTCTAGGGCAGAAAGAGGCAGAAACAGTGGCAGGGAGATTCAAACCCTTTACCATTTTTCACTGGGACTGTTGCCTGTTTTCATGTTTTTCCAAATAAATAAATGGAAAGGCACAGGAGCCGACCATAACTGAGGCTGCAGTGTTTGTTCCCCAGCAGTACCCAGGGCTGGTTGATCTGCTGTTGCTAAGACTGGGCCCTGTCAGGCAGAGATAAGGCTTGAATTCCAACTGCTCTGATGGAAATCTGTGTCTCTCTCTCTCTCTCTCTCTCCCTCTCTCGCTCTCTCTCTCCTGCGCACAATAAAACAAACGCGGATGTTTGTGTGTGCGCAAGCATGTTTTCAAAATTGCTTTCAGGGAACAAAATCCACATGAAGGAGCTTGTAATTTGTGGAACAGAGCTAGAGAAAAAAAAGAGTGTGAGTGTGTGTGCATGCACACATAGCGTATGAAAAAGCCCATTTCACATTTTTTCCTGTCATTTGTCCATCCTCCTATTTTTAAACAAGTCGGCCATTCACATTCCTCTTCCACTTCAGTTTCTCCTCTGCTTTGAATGCTGAAGCCAGCATTATATACTTCCCTTTGCATCAGTAAAACCACAATCATGGCCAAATACAGAGCTTCTTTCAACAAGCACTCTATGACATGATACAATCTGAACACTAACCTACTGTGAGTAACTCCAACAGCTGAACACGCACATACACACCAGTGTTTCCCCTATATCCTTTTCTTACTGCCTGGGGGCATGCCCACTGGGAAGACAACTGCTGAAAAATAAATTAAAAAATATAAAATAAAGCAATGTCATCAAGTCAGTAGCAAAACCAAATGAAGACTTGAAGAGAATTTTTGATTTGTGGGGGTAGAGAGATCATTTCTTCTGACTGGCAATCCAATTCTGTTTCCCTATTCTCTCTGTATTGCCATCAACTGTGATGGATCTCTTTGTCTTCGGCCAAGGAAGAAACAACTATAATGTTACTCATGTTGACTTCAGCCAACTTCAATGCTGAGTTACCTTGTTATCAGACCTGGCACTCTCTGATGCACTTAGCTGCTTGACTGACTGAGGACTGGAGTGAGGCAAGCCTGAGATGAAGGAAGGTGTGTGCTAGTGTTGCAAGTACTATAACCTATAGTGAACCACACCATGCTGTCCGCCTGCCTCACAGTCTTGACTATACAGTAGTCTAGCCTACTTAGAGACCATTTTCAGCAAAAATAAAATCATGTTTTCAAATGGTTACCTTACTGTGGTGGGCCGCCATGCTAGAATATACGTATATAAGGGGAAACACTGATACACACATCACACCATGCATCCGTGGTGAATTGTGTTTCAGTGTCTGGATAATGACAGTTGTCTGCCTGGCATTGATTAATGGAAGCACATTGCAGTGAAAAATGGCTGCAGCACAGCCCTCGTCCCCACATCAGCCTGAAGAGTTACTTGATGGTTGTCGGGCTATGGTTAGAAGTTATCAGTAGTTTGAAACACTGTCACACAATTCCAAGTAATCCAGAAAATACCACAGCACCGCATATTAGTCTCCCAATGAAACCATGGGCAAACCAAGTTCTCTCCAAGTGAAACTGCTGCGAAGGAGATTTAGGCTTAAATAAATATTAGCAAATATGAAATGGTGAAACAATCATTTTCCGGCTTAAGCTGTGTGCTTTCCGCACAGTGTGTTGCCCTGGGAGCAGAGAGGAACAGCTGGTCCTGATATCATGAAAATAGCCATAATGACAGTGGTTATGACACAGCCCCTATGATAAGCTGAGGCACTGCCATAGAAGGAAGTCTAGCACGCCTATCTTCTAGTCAGCTGTGAACAATTATTTCCATAGGCCTACGTGCTTCTCTGTGTTGCTAATCAAAAATCCCATCAGTGACAGTTGTGTATCCGTGACAAAGGACACTTTGAGGGGGATGAAATCAGTTAATTGTATCAGTTAGAAACATCTTTTGAGTACATGTCCTTAAAATAATAAAAACAAGAATAAGTGATATAGCTCATTGTGTGTTACATTCCATTTCACTCATGGACTCCCGACATCATACAGAGGACAGTTGCCTACACAGGGATATGATGGGATGTTTTGTTTGTCTGTTTAGCGTTAGGGTTAGTAAGTTCTGTTCACTTATTTATATGGAGATATTCCTGGCCTGTCTGAGTTCACGATCACACTGCTACTCCACCTAAGAGTGTCTGCCTTTTATGCAAAAGGCAATTTTGGGGAATGAACTATATAATCCTCGGCTACATCCTGTTCAACTCAATAACCTCTCCACTCTTCCTTCCCTATAGCAGAGAGGCTGACTTGTATGCAAGGGCAGGCTGACTAGGCACCAGACTATGGCAGGCAAGGCAGGGCCAGGGCTTCCCCCTCCCACACACTGCCTGCTTGGCTGCTTCTTCAAGGCCAGGA
>CABFOP010088202.1:0-10136 GCA_900683385.1 Anoplogaster cornuta | reverse complement strand
TTATTAGAGATTCAAAATGGGTAGTGGGTGGGGAAAGGCTGCAGTTAGACCAATTAGGGCTTACATGGATGATATGATGACTGACGTCAACAGCTCGTAACATATGTGTAGCATAACACTGTGTGGCTGTATTTATAGGATTGTACTGCATCGTACCTGTGCCTTAGTTTGGTGGTATGGTGGTGTATTTAAGAATACCATACGGAACCGATGGCACTGAGCATGCATTAACGGTGCCAGTGGAGCTAATCACAGCCTTAGTCATCGGGGAGGGTCATATGGTACTGGTGGTGTAGTTAAGAATTACCTGGGATGGCTAGGCTAATGCTAGGTCAAGGCTAGATTAATGCTAGGTTGATGGCCGGCATTAGATGGTGAGGGTAAAAGGGAGTTGTGAGGTGGTGGCATAGAGGGGGGTGTTTCCAGGACACTGGACTACCCCATTAAGCCTTCTTGAGGTGAGGAGGGCCTAACTTAATGAAACATTGGTGAGGGAAGGTGCCCACTTGATAACTCCAATGACATGCTGCATACTGCTGTTGGCTTCTACAAGTGTTTACCTTGGATTGCGGCACAAGGGATAAATGGTAAATGGACTGCATTTATACAGCGCTTTTCTAGTCTACCGACCACTCAAAGCGCTTTACAACAATGCCTACATTCACCTATTCACACACATATTCATACACCAATGGCGGCAAGCTACCACACAGAGTGCTGGCGCAACCATCGGGAGCAGTGTCAGATATTAACATCTTGTCCTGTGTATTAATGAATGTCTGTTATGGAAATGTCTTTGACACGGTTATGGGAAGTAACATCATCTAAATTTTGACTCGTTCTTGTGAGAAATGGGTCAAATTATTGTGATAATCACCCAGCCCGGCATGCAGTGGTTTTTCTCCTCCAAACATAGCACTGTGCCGTTTTGCCAAAAAGTTCAATTCTTGTCTCATCTGTCCACAGAACATTTCAGCATGTTTTTTGTGGGGAGTAGTGGTTTCCTCGTTGGTTTCCTCCCATGAAGACCACCACTCTTGTTTATTGTTTCTTATTGTGGACACAGATGTTAAAATTCAAGATGCAAATCTTTAGCTTCTACCTTCGGGGTTTTTGCCACCTCCTTGACCGTTATGGTCGTGCTCTTGCTGTGATCTTGGCTGGACACCCACTCCTAGGGAGAGCAGCAATGGCACTGCATTTTCTCCATTTGTATCCAATCTAGATGACTGTAGACCGATGGAGGCCCAAGTCTTTGGAAATGCTCTTGTAGCATTTTCCAGCCTTATGAGCCTCAACAACTCTTCTCTGTAGGTCCTCTGAAATGTCTTTTGACCAGGGCATATTCCATCATCCATCTATCTCTTTTTCTGGAGAGCAGTCTCTGTTGGTCACCAAACTCTGTTGGTTTTTATGCCTCCGCACCGGTGATAGCCGTGGCTGGAGGCATTATGTTTTCGGGTTGTCCGTACATCCAACCATCCCATTCTCGTGAAGGCGATATCTCAGGAAGGCCTTGGGGGGGTTTCTTCAAATTTGGCACAAACGTCCACTTGGACTCATGGATGAACTGATTTAATTTTCGTGGTTAAAGGTCAAGGTCACTGTGACCTCAGGTGTGACGAAGCTCTCTATCAGTCCTCTGTACTCCTCTGTAAAAATAGTCTCTAAGTGAAGACAGCATATTTCTCACTGGAAATTATTCACTGGAAACATACATGTCAATATAGTGATAACTTCCATTTCGCAAAAAAACATAACACCTTTTATTACATTCGTTCAAAGACGCGGAGGCATACAACCGCAAGGCGGTTATTTCTAGTTTATGACAGGACCCATCTTTCATAGAAGTCATTATCCTAGAGGTTCACATACATTTTCCACCTTAGGCTGTTAATGTTTTAACAGTTTGGTCAATAAAAACATGTAAAAGTACACCTTTTCTGTGTTATTTGTTAAATCACATTGTTTATATATTTGTATGTCTTAGATGAAGATGAGACTATATGTTAGGAGCCATTTATGCAAGTAATTCAAAAGGGATCACAAACTTTCTTGCAACTGTAATTTGGATGGTATGTGAGATTCTGTGATCTGTACAGTATGTGATTATATGTTGTGAGACCATTTAAGTTGTCAATATGATTTTGCATCAGTGTCACAAATTCTTGCATTTTGTACTTGCCACATAAAGTGACTTTGATTCTACATATCCTACAGGTATCACGACATGCCAGACGTCATAGATTTCCTAGTGTTGAGGCAAAGTTATGACGAGGCACTCCGTAGGAACTGGCAACCAAGTGAGTTTGTGTAATACGACTAATACGGCTTAATACTTTTCTTGTTTGACTCAAGGCCCAGCAGCAAGCTTTGTGACTGTGTGTTTCATCAGTACAAGAGACATGATAGTGAATGTATTAATGTCACACCAACATTTGATTTGAGCGTTATCCCAGTGTGCGGATTCATGTGTTTTATTCAAGTTGCAGCTTCTTAGTCCAGCACCTGGTAAATTCATTTTTTGTGGATGATCTCATACTGCAGCCATTTTGAAATGATTCCTCAGTACAGCCGTCTATATACATAGATGATGACTCAAGACCCACATATATTTTCCAGCATCTTCAGCAGATTGCCTCCCATCACTTCAACCCATTTGCAACGAAAGTGCACGTGTCACTTTTCGGTTTAACATGTAAATTTGAGATACCCTCAATACTATCACAAAAACAAGAGACATATTAAAGATTTGAGGTTTATCACCATAGTAGAATCTCAAGTGATGACGGGGTTTCTCCAAAATGTGTTTAGAAAATGTGTTTAGCAGCTGACATATTGAATTTTGCTGTGTATTGTGACGTTCAGCTTTTCCTCATCCCCCTAAACATGGTAATACTCTGTCCTGTGCAGACGACCGGTTCCGCTCTGTGATAGACGACGCCTGGTGGTTTGGGAGCATCGTCTGTCAGGAGCCTTATCAGACGGAATACCCTGACAGTCACTTCCAGTGCTTCAAAGTCAGGTGGGGAAAGATGCGTCCATAGTGGGGCTGGGTAACGTTGGGAATCTTCTGATGCCCATACCAGTTCCAATGCTTCAAGTTAGATGCTGTTTTTCAACCCATACTCATTTCGATAACTTTGAACTTTGAATAAAAGCATGGTTTCTAATGCTTATAAAGGTTTATAATATGTTATTTTATGTTACATACATAAATACATGCATACATTTATTTTTCCAAATAGAATTTGGTCATGGCAAATTGGTTTGGCTTAAAAAAAAAACAAAAAAACAAAAACAAGGAAACTACCATTTTTTGATACTCAGTCCCTTTTCTAATATCAATGTTTAGATTTTTGAAAAACAAAAGACTGGCACTAGAAATGGTGACAGATTGTGTTGTTGACTCTGGTAACTTGTCTTATAATTTCCTTGTTTTTGTGTTTTTACCAGATGGGACAATGGTGAAACTGAGAAGCTGAGCCCTTGGGATGTGGAAGCTATTCCAGATGATGGTAGTTATGAATTACCACTGGATTATCGCTGTCGCATCCACAAACGCATACCTACAGACAGCACAGTACTGGTGTCACATTACACATTCTGTGTAGGAAGTGAAATATATTGTTCATAACCAAGTAATTTCACATACCATAACCTGCTGAAGGATATACCAAAGCCACTCTCTAAGACACAGAGTATGCAGTGAACTATGAATATAGGAGCTTTGTCTGGCCATTGCTCCATGTAATGCTCTTCACAGTAACACACATCAGACATACAAGATACACAAAAGTCAGTGGACACCTGACCATCACACCTATATGATCTTGCTGGACATCCCATTCTAAAACCATAGGCATTTAATATGGAGTTGGACCCCCTTTGCAGCTAAAACAGCCGCCACTCTTCTGGGAAGGCTTTCCACAAGCTTCTGGAGTGTCTGTGGGAATTTGCATCCATTCAGCCAAAAGAGCATTTGTGAGGTCAGGTAGTGATGTTGGACGAGAATGCCTGGCCCACAATCGGCGTTCTAATTCCTCCCAAAGGTGTTCAGTGGGGTTGAGGTCAGGGCTCTGTGCAGGCCAATCGAGTTCCTCCACACCAAACACGTCTAACCAGGTCCATAAACCTCGCTTTGTGCACAGGGGCACAGTCATGCTGGAGCAGCAAAGGGCCTTCCCCAAACTGTTGCCACAAAGTTGGAAGCGCCCAATTGGCTAAAATGTCTTTGTATCCTGTAGCATTAAGAATACCCTTCACTGGAACTAAGGGGTCCAAACCCTAACAAACAGCCCCCGTTCTGTTAGATTGCGTGGTCTACCACCTCATGGCTGAGCTGTTGTTGCTTCTAGGTGCGTCCACTTCACAACAATAGCACTTATAGTTGACCGGGGCAAATCTGGTAGGGCAGAAATTTCACTAACTGACTTGTGGAAAAGGTGACATCCTATGACGGTGTCACGTCTAAAGTCACTGAGCTCTTTACGACCCATTCTAAAGTCTAAATGTCTGAGATTTCATGGCTATGTGCTGGATTTTATGCACCTGTTAGCAATGGGTGTGGCTGAAACACCTGAACTCAATAATTAGACTTTTGGCCATATAGTGTACATTAAACATATTACTGATGGCACTTATCACTGTAAGATATACTGGATGCCATTGCCGGCAGCAAAGCATCACTGCATGATCAATAAGTGTCTTCACTGTGTTCTGCAGCCGAGCAGCCGGAGACCGAAGGCGGGGGCATCCCAGTGACGGCAGACGAGATGCGAGAGCTGATGTACAAGCCACTGCCGGGAGAATGGGGGGATGGGAGCTGTAGGGATGAAGAGTGTGAGCGCATCATCCCGAGCATCGGCCAACTCATCAGCGTCGGTGTGTATGCAAACAGACATTCCTTAAGTTTCTTGTCCGTTCTCTCACTCGCATGTACAGTGATGCTCATTCACATCAGGGTATCCTTGGGTCCTTAAAAAATCTTAAGTTATAGTTTTTAGTGGTCTTACATTTTTCACCATGTAATAACATTTTGATGCCAATATAAAATTAGACTGAGTTATTGACAGATTGTTTACATTCGGCAATATCTTGTTGAAGCAGATTTCAAAAGTCAGTACACTATGCAGTACAACATGCTTTGTTTTAATCTCCTCTGCTTTAACAGATACAGTTGATGTCAGATTATGTCCCTAAACATTTAATATCTTTTTTACTTCCCTTTTATAGTTTCAGATCTTTCATTAGCTATGTTCAATCAGAAATAGTCTGGGTTTTTTGGGAGGGATATTTTTTTGTTTCTTCATTTTATTTGTGAAATTGGTCATAAACTTAATTCCAGGTAGCATTAATACAGTCTTAAAACATCTGAAACTTAGCCTTTTTTTAAAAACCTGCATATCCATGTATAAACATTTATGCTCACACTCACAAGCAAACTCGGTCGCTCACTCACGTTCTCTCCCACCAGGATTTTATTTTGTCTTACTAAAACTCCACCCTTGTGTTCCTGCAACAGAGATCGCAGCTCCATTCTCTGGTCCCGTGGACATAGTCCAGTATCCCACCTACTGCACTGTGATCGCCTATCCCACCGACTTGGGCACCGTCAGACTCCGACTCATCAACAGGTTCTACAGGTCAGTCCCAATGGAAGTCCTGGAATCAAATAATATTTGCGAATAATGAATAGCCTTCTGATCTACTTGTACCAGACAGAGTCACAGGCCTGTATACTAAACACTTCCCTGTATTTGTCTAAACGTTCTGGCATTCATTCACCTATGTGGAAACCCCACCTGATGATTCTGCGAGGTCTGATCTCAAATTATCTTCCTGGATATATTGAGACAGTCTTCACCAATGAAACTTTAGTAACTGATTGTTTCTGCAAGGTAAAATCATAGTTTGTAAAACATAGTGTTTCATATGCTTTCTCATCTCTGGTGCGGGTCCACAGGCGCCTATCAGCATTAATTTGGGATATCCGGTACATCGCACACAACGCCCGCACTTTCAACGAGCCAAGGAGCAAGATTGCCCATTCAGCAAAAATCATCACCAATGTCCTCCAAAAGTTTGTCAAGTATGTGCCACATATGTTCTTAATTAGTGTAGATTAGATTAGTGTTTTTCAAAAACCGTAACACAACATAAGTGGGTCACAGGATGATTAAGTTGGGTCGTCATATTTGATGTGAGAGATGTGCAGCAAAAAACACTAACTGGCTATGTTAGAATAGGTTGGATTTATTTAGATTAACCCACACAAAAGCCTGCAAAATCAGTTTTGGGTAGCGAAAAAGATAGATGGGTCGCTTGACGATAGGGTTAAAAAACCCACTTATGATGAAACCCAAAGTACAGGCAGACATATATTCCCTTTTAGACTTAAAGTTGACACATTTCCCCCCTCATTTCCTCAGTGATCCAAGCTGCACAGATATCATGGACATTTACAATGCTGTTGACGAGATGGATGATGAAGATGAGGTAAATTTGACTTGATAAATAGAGATGTTTTTCAAATTTGAATGAGGTCTGTTAATCATTGTGTGCTGTACTACGGCTCGTCAAAGTATGCATGAAAAAAGGCAGAGCAAAATTTAATAATTAATTAAAGTTTCCATTTGTAAGCCTTGGGACAATCAAGACAGGTTGTGTTATTAGGCAGGCAGTGTTAGTCATAGCCATTTTTCTGTGGTCTATTGCTAACACTCCTGTCACACTCAGTGTATATTATACAGAATGCATTTTGTTTGAGATAAACTAATCTGAATTTGGATATCGTCTCCAGGATGATGATGCAGAGGCACCAGGCACCTCCTCTGGACACAGACTGCGTCAGGTAAATGGAAAGGAGTGGGCGGAGAACATTTCCAGGCAGAGAATGCATAATACTTAGTTACAGTCCCACAAAGGATTTTGACAGCATGCAAAAAAGGATCAAGACAAGATGTATTTTGGACCACACAGTGGTATTTATTATAAAGCACAAAAACGAGCTGTGGTCAACACAAAGGGATGAATTGACTAACGAGCAGGATGTGCCTTAGGCAGTTGGACAGTCTCTCTTGTTTCTGACAAGTCATCTTCACCACCCAGAGCTTTTAGTGCTTCCTCGGACATGTTCTTTGTAGTGGCTGTTTCAGATTTTCCTCTGAGGCCTTGCGCTTATTTTTTTACTTAAAGGAAAAATGCACACTAAAACACTAACACTGTTAGAAAACAGCTATCGGCAATGTAACTTGTATTTCTGGTTCCATTTTGTTGTTTGGTGCTGTATTTTTCTTATTACTGTAGATAACTGGCCAAACGTAGATGACGTGATGTCACGTAGAGATATTTCCACTGCAGCTAAATTAAATTCTAGTTTAATAGCAGCATAATTCAACAATCTAAAACATCAACAGTAAACGTCAGGTTTTGGTATCAGCCCCTTAGAATCAAAGAGTAAGGGCTTCTTTCTAGACTCATCATTACTATTCTATCTTCACCCATACATGGAAACCAGAGTGACGTTAGCTTGATAGTGGATGGATGTAAGTTTAATTTTAAGTTATTGAAGATGGAAAAACTAACCAGTAAAAGCACATTGATGAATATATTTGCGATTGCTGGGAGAACTGACAACCACTGGTTCCAATATTTGAGAAAATATTTTTCAAATTTATGAACTCATTTGAATTTCAGTAGCTTGTATCTCATATGAACTGGAGGTCGCCTAGGACCAAATATTTTCTCAAATATTAAATTATATTGAATTATTATTATACTCAAATTACATTCAAAATATGTATGGTGTTCACCCCCCTTGACGTGTTGCTGTGCTGTTTATTGGAAAACATTTAAAAACCCATTTATTTGGGATTTTCATCTGAGTTCTATGCAAAGCACAAAAAGTATTCGTTTTTTTTTAAATAATTTATTGAGTCTATCAAGGTACAGTAACTAAAACGTGGTGTGTGTTATGTCATGATGAATGACTTTCTCCTTCCTTGCTCTTACCAGCGCTCAGCGGAGGTGTTGCCAGACAGAGATGCCTGGAAGGGGCAGTGCAAGAGTCTGCTCAACTACATACTTGATTGTGAGGACTCGGAGCCCTTCAGACAGCCTGTGGATCCAAACCGCTATCCAGTAAGTAAATATGGCACACAGAGGGGCTCTGTAGATCCTGGCATTCAGCAGAACAATGTTGACCTCGGTCGGAAATAGAATTCCAAGTGGATTCCAAATTTCAGCCTTTCGCACTATTTTGCCAGACAAATTATTTTTAGAACAGCGAGACTGGTTTGTTACCCATCAAAGTGTTTGTGGCTGGGTGGTTTGCCTATTCCTAAAGTTATCAGCGTGTGGTTGACGCCAAGTTCCCACCATGCTAAATGCTTTGAAAAAGCTTTTATTCCCCTTGAAAACTGATTCTGTAGGGATACAGCCATCCTACTAAACCCCTCTTTTCTGACCCTGTCTCAAAAGACAGATTTTGGTCTTTGGTTTAGCTGACGCTCTTATCCACAGTGAGTCTAACAATAGAATCATTCCTAGATCACCAAGTAAGGGTCGGGGCCTTAGTACCCCTACAATGTTCCTGTGACCATACAATGATCATTTAAGAAAGAAGTATTACAAAAAGAAGTAAAGTAAGAGTGAAGGAGGGCGAGATAAGGAGGTGGGGGGGGATGATTCAAGTGGGGAGAAGGTGACGCAAGGTATTTCTGAATTATCAGCCTATGATGGAAGATGGGGAATGAGTCCACTGTTCTGACTGAACTGAGATCAAATTGTGTTGCGTGCTGTAATGTGCCTTAAAAGATGACGCCTAAATCATGTTTTGTGTTCTTCTCCAGGACTACGTGGACATCATTGACACGCCAATGGACTTTGGCAAGGTGAAGAAGACCTTGGATGAAGACCGGTATGAGAACCCTGTCGAGCTGTGCAAAGATTCCCGCCTGATATTTGCCAATGCTAAAGCCTACACTCCCAACAAACGCTCCAAGGTACGGTACAAGTTTATTAAAGTCTGTGGAATAATGTCCCTGAAATATAACTTAATACTGCAAGTAGAAATTGATCAGGTGGTGCATGCTTCAAAGTATACATTGTTGCTTATCTGACCTCTTTTCTATTGTTTCCATCCTAGATTTACAGTATGACCTTGCGTCTCTCTGCCTTCTTCGAGGAGCGGATCAGAACAATCATATCTGAGTACAAAACTGCCGTCAAGAGCAGCGACAGGCTCCGCCGCAGCCAGAGGTTCAGAAAGAAATCGCAGCAGGTGGATCAGCCTGCCCCCGGCACCAACACCACAAGGTCTGTTTCAATTCTCTGCCTCTCCTCAGCCGATCATGTTGGCCATAGATGATGAGATCTATTCATATAGCACTTTTCAAAACTCTGTTACAAAGTGATTTACAAAATCAATAGAAAATATAACTGCAAGCAGTAATGGGACGGGGTCCTACAAACATGCCCAAGCCGGGTAAATAGCAGGCGAAGGACAAGAGTCCAAGCGACATAGATGATAGGATATAGGAGGTGGCCACGCGGTGGATCAGGTAAAGTGTTCGTGAGAAGATGAGATTTGAAGCGCCATATTAGCATTAGCATTAGCTTCCCCCCAAAATGGTAAAATTTCAAAATGGCTGTACTTTTCTTGTTTTTTGAGATATCTGCAAATGCTCCGACATGGTACAACATGGTGCCCTCTTCATGTCCAGTCCGTTTCAAGTCCCTAGATTATTGCGGTAAAAATGATAAGCACTTTCTTGAAATGGATCGCTTAGCTGTTAACACCCTATAGGGAGACATGCACCGTACACGTACATGTGAAATTTCAAACTAATCGGAATTACGGTTTATTAGAAGAAACTTTTTTATAGGTTTTGCCAAATTTTCAACCTGCAGAAAAATCCATCATGGTGGACAATATGGGTTCTTGAGGCAAATTTGTTCCCCATGAGGAAAGACATACGTGTACCAGGTTTCATAATTTTTGTCAAACGGGGTAGAAATGCCAACATTTTGAAATTTGCGTTTTGAATCGGTGACTGTATGCGCCACTACCGTAGGACTACCGTAGGACTACCGTAGGACCCCTAATAAGGAAGCAAGGCAAGAGCCATGAAAGG
>CABFOP010088200.1:0-18347 GCA_900683385.1 Anoplogaster cornuta | reverse complement strand
TGTGTGTGTGTGTGTGTGGAAAGGGGTGAGGGACTTGAAAGCACAAATCAGTATAGGCTTCATCATTTAGTTGCATTATATCAACCCAACAGTGACACGGCCAACAAACAAATATTTGATGTGAATACTTTTATCTTGATTTCAGTGTCACTGGTTTCAGTATTTACTGACAGTGGGGAATAATCCAAAATAGATGAAGTATGATCTAAATTAATATTTCATTCCTTTCCTCTGCAAATATTGTCACAATTCAGATGTATCGCATCTGAAGAGAGGCTGATTTAGGAGCCTCCCTGTCAAAAGCATGAGATTTACGTTTTTGGAAGGGGACTACTTAGAGACTTAGAGACGGGCAGGCAGGCAATAAAAATGCCACTTCAAGTTTGAAGGCAAATGGCAATATGGCCAATCAAAATAAAGGTTTGAACTAAAACCTTTTCCAACCCGTGGATTTAGGCTGAAGTGAGTGTCATAGGTATTTGTTCCAGCTGCATCTATCCTTTACTGTACTATTGCACACCATATCAAGGATATACCTCAGGCATAGAACCTAAAGACAGACTTCCATGTTTACATGATTCCCCACACTTGTGCCTTGAACTGGTGCTATTGCCTGGTCTTACGGGAAAAGCTTGCACGATTGTGTATGCACAAAGTGCAGGATAATCATCAAAGAAGGTTGAGAATACAGCTGTTACTAGCGTATGCCAAGGTCAAATAATGCATGCTTACAAATAAGCCTGCCTTGGGAGATGAAGGTCTAAAGGCAATTTGCTTCCAAAATGCAAACCACGTACAGCACTAACACCAAGGGTTGTAGTCGTGCAGGTGGTAAAGCGTGTTATTAACACCGACACTGACAGCTAAAACAATGATGAGGTGAGGACTGAGGGTAACAGGCAGCTGACAGGCTACTGCAGTTTACAATAATAAATGTCCAAAACAGCCCAAGCTATGTAACCTTGTTTCGAAAAGTGCTGTGCAATAAAGAACAAATATATGAAGAATCAGCTATAAAACATGTTTTTTAAAGCTGGCTCCATTAAGACCATTAAGACAGCTGAGACAAGGCACAAGACTATTACATAGAATTATCATCATAACAAACATAAAACATAAAAAATAATAACACTGTATGCTTGGAAATCCTCTCAACAGTTCAGTGACCACTAAGAACAGAACCATCAAATTCAAACTAAAAGTACAACTGATGCTGGCAGCTCATTAAGGCACAATTCAGAAATCATATTGGACTCCCAACAAACTAATTAACACTACTAATGAGAGCAACAGCAGTTCTTCAAACAAATGGGGATAACACATGGCATGTATAAAGATAAAGTCTGGGATGAGAATGTAGCCCTTCTACTGTATATAATGGAATAATGGTCTGGGGCTGTTTTTCATGGTTCAGGCCCCTTAGTTCCAGTGAAGGGAAATCTTAACGCTATAGCATACAGTGACATTCTAGACGATTCTGTGCTACCAACTTTGTGGCAACAGATTCGGGAAGGCCCTTTCCTGTTTCAGCATGACGATGCCCCCATGACACAAAGCGAGGGTCCATCTAGAAATAGTTTGCGGATATTGGTGTGGAAGAACTTGTCTGGCCTGCACAAAGCCCTGACATCAACCCCATCCAACACCTTTGGGATGAACTGGAACGCCTACTGCGAGCCAGACCTAAAAGCAAATCCCTGCAGCAATGTTCCAACATCTAGTGGAAAGCTTTCCAGATGTGTGGAGGCTGTTATAGCAGCAAAGGGACCTACTCCATATTAACGCCCATGATTTAGGAATGAGATGTTCGATGAGCAGGTGTAACATACTGTACTTTTGGCCATGTAGTGTATTTCAATGGGATGACAATTACATTTAAAAAGCACACATCTTATCACATTTCTATGTGAAATATAAGAGCTTTATGGTAAAATGTTGCCTTCAAACACAACTTAGTCACAAAACCACCGCAGAAACAAGATATAACTTGTGACTTTATTGCAAAGGAAAACCTGGCGATGTTATTGTGTAGTCCTCCTGTGGGAAACACTTTCATGCTGGGAAAAGTTGTCTTTGTTCATGTTGGACTTGAAATTATCTGCTTTTGCTGCTGTTTTTTTTCTGCGGAATGCACAGACTAAACCCATTTATTATCCTCTGAATGTACTGAGCATTACTGCATAATTGTTACTTTGAAGTCGGTTATTGATTTTACCTAATATCTCTAGTGGATGTCAAAAGGGTTACGGGGATTGCGGGTATAAACTGTTCAGCGCATTGGCAAACACAAACAAATATTGTTCAGCCGTCTCATTGGCTCTGCTCTGTGTGGTCGGTTTCTGCAGAGAAATGGCTCCCCTGTGGATTTTTTGGAATTAGATTAGGAATGTGATGCAAGGTAGCAGAGTTCAAGGGTTCAATTGCTGCCTTTTATCGTGAAAGTTATCCCTGGTGTCCGGGCTTAGATGCTTAAGATATACCCCGGCACATACTGGCTGAGAATAAAACGGATTTGAAGAGAGACTAGGTGTACATTGGGTTGCTCCTGCACACCGCTGCATCCAATTAGTCTAAAGAGGCTGAAGTCAACTGAGACCAAAGCAGGAAAAATCTCAGTTTTCAAGATTCTAAAACATTTGTAATACCTGAACTAGCTTTCTAACAATGACATGGTGTATTTGTGAATATATGATCTCCTGTAATGCTTGCTGTATGTCATTTGTAGCATAACAGTGCAAAAATTAATCAATATACACACATATATGCATATTTACTAAATTGTGGAGGTGCCAGGAGGAAGGCTGAAAAATAAAACAGCCAGTTTCCACCATATTTGGCAATTCAGTCATGCAGCTTCATCAGTCATGCGGCCTCCTGCGCCATCTTAATCACCCATTAACCAGGGAGAAGTGAACTGTGGACAAACAGCATCAATTCCACAGAGTGGGCAGAATGAATCCCAACATCATGACTTAACCATCCAGAATGCTCCTGTCAGAAGAGATGGATCAACTGCAGCTCCAAGAAAAGTCTAGACGTCAGTGGTGAGTGATAAACTCCATCGTTGCTCAGCATGCTGAAATATTGCATCTGACATGAAATGTGGAGTGTTATTTGCCGGTGCCCGTCCCAGTGCCGATTTCTAAACCCTGAGGGGAGCAAGCTAATCCTCCAGCGGATGCTGCCATGACTGGTCACACGCGTTAATGGGAGTCTCGTGGTGTGGGCAGTGTGATGGATAACACATCCACTCCAGACACTAGGCTAGGCAAGAATGTAAAAATACAGCCTAAATTAGAAAGTGGGATTCCCATCTCCATAGAGACGCCATAGATTCACCCTAATTGCCCAAATTAACTTCTGGTGTCTGAGTATGCACACTTCTCCGCCCACGGGAAACTTCAGAAGCAAATAAAACTCCTAAACAGCAGCAAGCAGCAACCTCCATGGAGAGGAAGCTAGATTCACTAACATTAGGGGGTCTTATTTTTGTGAATCAGCACAAGGCGCAGGCTCAAGTCTACACATGGCACAAGTGGGCATGTCCAGTCTATATTGGTATGTTGGTGACCAGAGGCACAAGGCGCAAACTGTGCTGCAGTGGTCAGCGAGGTTGGATTAAGAGGAATACATTATCAGTAGGTATGGTGAGGGCTGGTTTAAATTCTGGCCAATCAAACCTGCTCATTTCATCCCCTTTAAAAGCAGTGTACAATGGCTTATTGACAATTTCATTTCACATCCTCCATTCTCCACAGTTGAGGTGGTTCGGGCATCTTGTAAGGATGCCACCTGGTCGCCTCCCTTGGGAGGTATTCCAGGCACGTCCAGCTGGGAGGAGACCGCGGGGAAGACCGAGGACCAGGTGGAGGGATTATATCTCCATGCTGGCCTGGGAATGCCTCGGGATCCCCCAGTCAGAGCTGGTTAATGTGGCCAGGGAGAGGGAAGTTTGAGGCCCCCTGCTAGAACTGCTACGTCCGCGACCCGACTTCAGATAAGCTGTTGAAGATGGATGGATGGATCCTCCATATCTCCTACAGGCTGTGACCAACAAAGAAGAAACCATTTCAATATGAGCAGAGGCAGAAAGACGATAATAAAAAAGAGAATTACATGACAGACTGGTTTACCGGTATCATAAATAAGCGTTTCTTATCCCAGTCTTATATTGATATTGAGATATTGCAACCCCTGTCACCATCTTTCCTGTGTGTAATGATGCAGCTTGACTGCCTATGAATCACACAATAATTCAGTTACCCCAAGTATAAAGCATCACACAATGGTAAACATGAGTATGCTGTGTACAGTTTACCAATGTTAGCTTGCAGGATTTCTCATTGCCATTAGCAGCCACCGATGTGCGAAGTTGCCTAGCGCAGCTTTAAAAGATCACATTGGTTGTCTTACTTCCTCACATTTTCTTCTCCTCAACCCTTTAGTCTTTGCCAGTTTGAGTTCTATCTCTATTTCTTGCTCCGCAGCTTAGTTAATATGCCCCTTCCACGAGAGCCGTGGTGGTGCTGGTGATGGACCTCTCCATCAATGCACATCCTTGATGGAAAGGTCACTGCATGCTCAATTAGCAGTGACCTTTACAATTATGATTCTTGATGACAGGTAACAAGAGCTCCATTGGGCCAGGGGATCACTTATCCAGAATTTGGCAAGGGAGCATTCAGGAATAGGTCATCCGTCAGGGGAATAAACCGGAGCAGAAGGTGACTCCGATATTTGGGCTCTTAGGGTGTTTTCACACCTATAGTTTGCTTGCTTTGGTCCGATTCAGGAGAGAAGTTGCCACTTTGTTGCATTTTTCATCAGGTCTGGTTTGTGTTCATACAGTTGTGTGTTAAGTGGACCAACAAAAAAAAGGCACTTTCTGGTCAGTATTGGAACAATGGAGCAAATATTAGTCATGGCTTTACTTGTAATGCTTTGGTGTTCTTACCAAATAAGAACAATTTAGCAGTATGAAGAATATGAGCGCCTGTCAAGACTGCGATACATTGATTAGAGGTGCTGCTCCAAGACAGGACCAAAGGAGAAGGCGGGCCCTTATGAGTGCCTACACTGTGTACTTATTACACAGAAGACGAGTGAGGTGTGTATTTGATGATTAGGTACAGATTTGGTTGGTCCGATTACCTTTCTCACTTGTAACAAACCGCACCATGTTTCACTTGGAACCAGACCGAGACCCAACTTTTCAGGCGGGCCATGGTTCGGTTGTTTGGTGCGCACCAGAGTTCGAATGTGTGTTCCTACCTCTCCAAACGAACCAAACTAATGGAGTAAACACACCAGGGTTCGATTAAAATGGACCAAACAGTGTAGATGTGAAAGCACCCTTAGTGTCTTGTTTGTCAAGTTTAAGGTTATGGGCACACCGCAGCAGAAGAAGCTGGGAATCCTCCGCAAGGGTTTATTACCTCTCAAGTGTAACACAAAAGGAGGAACAAAAACAACATTTGTGACTGGCATTTGTAAAAGCGACTGTGAAAAATGTGGTATCAATTCTACTGTCCCATGCGGATTCCCCTCCATCACCTGCTAAACCAAGATAAATTTCAGAACCAATGAACAAGGTGGTAAAGGGTGGAAGTAATGATGACATATTCAAACTAAACTCTCATCACTGACAAACAGATTTCTCCTCAGAATAGAGGAACTTGACAATATTTGGCCCAAAAGGCAAATGTTTTATTGCAGCAAAATTATTTTCTTGGATTCACAGTGCTGGCACAACTGTACCATTGTGTGGCAGTCGGATGTTCTGGATATTAATTGTTGGCCGTTAGCCTGAATTTCCTGCACACCCCATTGATTTGGGACTAGTGCCTAAAATCCTCGAGTTCATCCTTCCTTCATCCCTACTTAAATATCTCTGAATTGCTGGGTGTTCACATGCTGACTGTGATCTGTGCTTGCCCACTGTGAGGCATGAAACGCAGTGCAGACACATGATTTCTTATGTGATCTCAAGAAATCATGTGTCTGCACTGCCTTTCACCTCTCTATTTACCCTCTGCAGTCGTTCAGGCAGACAAGTCCCCACTGAGGAACGCTGACCAACACGAATGCATCCACTTCCACTTAAACTGTTGGAAAAGAAAGTGTTCCACCTTTCCAACAGGCTTTCCACAGCGGATCATGTTCTTGGAACACAAAAATTGGAAAGTCTCATCCTCGTTTAGCTTTTTTTCAGCAGTTGCTGACTGCTCATGGGCTTGAGTGCTGCCCCTGCCTTGGCGTTGGTTTTAATTACATACTGTATGAAATCTAAATTTGCGCATAGCAATGCTTCCAAAGAAAATCAGGCTTGACAGCGGAAACATAAAAAAATGAAAAAGAGCTAGATGGATTCCTGTGACACACCCAGGTTCACTCAGTCACAATCTATTTATCTAGGCTGGCAGGGGACAAACTGAAGGCTGCTGCTGTCCTCCCCCCAGTGACAGGCAGGGATTTGTGCAGTAAAACCTGGCCAATCAGTGGGTTAGTCACAAATTCTGTGTTCACTGTGGCCCAAAGCTGCCTAGCTGAGTTCCATTAACAATTGATGAGGCATTCATTCAGATGGTATTGGAGGGCATTGGGCCAAATTTGAACACACTGCTTCAAACCATTGTGGAATGAAACTGTTTGCCTCTCTTAGCTCTGTCTTTATATTACCAGGCAGGTGAAAATACCATTTAAGAGGGACATGGGAAGTCGATTAAAATAAGAAAATTGAACACTGCACAAAAACAAGGACAAACAGAACAGAAACAGTCAACAATAAATAAATAAAAAATTAAGTAGATTTTAGGTGAAGCCTGCCTCACCTTGCAACCTACAACAAAGAATTTCATAAGTATGGCTTTCAAGGGAGAGTAGTGTTACATGCTGGTTAAATGCTGTTTTAGAAGCTTTTCAATCCTGAAAAGAGTGACATTTTGGGGAAAACACTGAATCCTTGTAATTCTTTGTATAAAAAAATTGTCAATTTTGGTCAATTGTCAAAAATATTAGCAGCTTCAATCATAAAATATCAATATCTCCTTTCAAAAAAACATACTTGTCAAACCGTAGTATATTATAACATTGTATATATAACATTATACTTATACTTATAACATTATAACATTATATTAGCTGGTTGACTACAGATTGTGTAGCCAGACAGCATCCGTCCATATCAGCTCAGAGACCCTGCAACTAGAATTCTACTGTATATCATCATATTTTTTCATGGAGTGAAGGTTCTTTCTCAGCAGTGTTGATAGTGCCTTGTGTTTCCGTTCGACAGTTATCATTTCCAACAAAGGCCCAGCATCGACTTTGCTTTCATGAAAAGACATTCCTTGATGTCGGGTGTAACACCCATAGAAATGCCAGATCTGTCTTATTATTGTAGTTGTATGAATCCCAAAAAAAAGATTGCACACTATTTTAAACAAACCCTGTGATTTTGACTTTTACCATACGTTCACACTGTGAGCAGCAAGAACAAGAAAGGCCATTCATTTTCTACAGAGCCAAGTGACCAAGAAAACTTGCGTCCAACAAGCTTGGCAGCCAAGAAAAGTTGGCCACAGCGGAACCTTTCACAGTCATCAGCCGTCAGATGCCAGCCAATTAGATTTCTGTGCTTCTTTGTTTCCTTGCTGATGTGATTTGATATCATGAATAATAGAATAACAATGCTTAGAGAAGAGCTCCATGCAACCATCCATCCTAGAGGTCTATGGTGATGAAGTCATTTTTCAGTTTGTTTGTTTTTTCAGTTTATTTTTAGGTAGGTAAGTAGGTGGGTAGGTAGGTAGGTAGGTAGATACTTTATTTATCCCCGGGGAGAAATTAAGGTGTTTCAGCACCTCACATCACAAACAGCAACAAAATAAAGTGACCAATACAAAATAAGTGTCAACTTACAAATAAAGTGTCAAAATAAAGTGTCAATACAAAATAAAGTGATTCAGTAAGAACAGTCCAGCAGATTTAACATCCCCAGCCCGACTCTGATCACCCCGATAGAGCCAGCCGGAGGAGTTGTACAGTCTTATTGTGGCAGGCAGAAAAGATCTCCTATAGCCTGTTTCGATTAATGCTTCCTAATTAAAGCTTGCTAGCTAGCTATGATAACTCATCAAACCCATCGGTCCCATCAATCAAGTTGCTCGCAGTGAGAACACAAAATGAGTCCATTATCAGCATGATTAATATGGTTGACACTAAGCATACCCTACGTCAAAGGTCAGACGACAATCGGCTCCATTGTTTTGCCTCTGAAGTGACCAAGGCATTGCATTATGGCACTTTCCCAGAGATTGCTGGTGCCCTTCAGCTCTGCAGGTTCCCGCACTGACCTCCAAACAACCTCTGAGCTCATAGGGAGCTTTATACATGGCTGGCTCTTTATTCTGTGCCAATGAGACAAAAAGCAATCGAGGAGAACTTCGGAGCATGGGAAGCGTCCGCATTCCACAATACGCTGTCAGCAAAAATTAGTCAGGACAACGAGGTTAAGTGTGACAAGTACTATCAGCCTCTGGGAACTTCTTTTTGCTTCTCCGGAGTCTTCATTTGTTATTGTTTCATAATAGGTTCAAGGAGGGGAAGACTTTGAAACCGTGCCCCGGGGGTCTCATTTAACAGAACACACTCTCCTCAGAAGTCGACATGGAGATTATGGTAACGTTGCTGCTACTCGGCCTTAAAATCGAACTAAAACTTAAAAACTAAACGATTTAAGATAACACACACAGCAAGAGGGACATGATCTTCAACATGAATAATGCAAGGGGTGTACTCGTATGTTTAAGAATGGTAACGGTATTCCGCTTCCCAAAAAAGATTCCCTAGTGATTTAATACAGCAAGAATGAGCCACTTTTCTTTTTTCAATCAACGAACACTTCTTTAAATGTCTCCTGCAGCACAGGAAAGCAAAAGGGGGTACTAAAATCTCAATTAGACCCTGTGAGGAGATCACGTTTATCCAGGATGATGCTCCGGGATTAATTCTGTCTAGACTGAGGTTAGGAAGTGACCCTCTTGTTTCCAAGCACTTCAAAAGGAGAGATATCCTATGCCCTCCTCCCCTTCGCCTTTTTTCCATTTGTGCGATCCCTCACCTTGCCAAACTCCATAAGGCCTATGCTACATAATGATTATCTGTCTGGTCTGCATGTGGGCAGCAAAATGGAAGGCTTGAGAAATTCAGTGTCTCGTGAATGGTTTATAATTCAAAGAGTCTGCGGGTTCTTGCCATTCATGAGATGTTGGGTAAGGTAAGCATTTGGCTCTCTATATGAGGATGCTTAGTCTGCCCTAATATTTGTGGCTCAGTTATTTGGCTTCAGTAAGGCTTACACTGTTGATGATGTCAGTGATGGAATCGGGGTCCTTATTATGCCTAATAAAAATGGTCTGGCTCCATTCATGTGGAAGATTCAGCACCGTCCAAATAGACAGGGTTGAATGCCATCTGTCTGGCCAGCTAGTGCCATTATGCCCAGCATGGCAGACAAAATGACATGTCATCTACAATGCTGTAAAGTGCAGGGAAATTGGTCCCGCTGTATGAAGTCCACCAATCCCCAGCTTCCTCTAGAGGTCCAATGGAAGCAAACAGATATTTCATTTCATTCTGTTAAACTCTACACACTATGGTTTCCCCTCAAGCATTTATTCCCTTAGGACTCTCTCTCTCTTGCACATAATATAAAAACCACAACTGCTAAGGTCTGGTGAACGAATGACATCTTCCAAGATCCTGCTTAGTGTGCACAGCTGTGAATGGACGGAGGAAGCCGAGGAAAATGTAAAATAGCTCGGCAAACAATACCCCCTGTAGTTAAAGATCAAATGCATCTCAGGAGTCTCTGGATTTTTATGTCGTCTGCTGCTTGGAGGATGGCGTCAGGATTTTTGGCGCAGGCAGGCTGGGACTACAGTATGGAATTGTGCACATCAAAGCCAAGGTCCAACATCTTTTCATAGACAAAGGCCCGGTGCTGAGAGTGGTAACAGCTGTTTTCTATAGGAGAGTGCCGTTGAGGCCACAATCCAGAAGAAAGGCAATTCTATACAGCAGCCTTGTGCAGTGGGATCCCTGAGAGTACCTTTCTTTCAATATGAATGGGAATCATAACAATAGACATAATCATCACTTTAACAACAATAACAAAAAAAAAGTGTAGATTGATTTCTGAAAAGATATGTCTTGTTTAATTCCGAGTCATTTTCTAGTTTCGAAGGCATTTGCACACTCAGATGAAAGTAACAAAACAAACGACACACTAAGCACAATTGCCCAAGGATACTTGTATGCCTTACTGCTATAATAATATGTCATTTGTCAGTGATGCTCCATTTGACAGTGACTGAACAAGCCCTGAGTGTAATTTTCCCCAACGTCAATGTGATTGTGGATGCAAATACTTGGGTACTTGATGGATCTATTTTAAAGCCCTCCTGCTGAAGTGGAGGGCTCTCCAAAAAATGGTTCATCAATATTTAGCAGATGTTGGTCTGCCGTGTGGTATTTCAGGAGCAAGTAATCCTCCGCTATGTGTCGAGACCATATAATACAGAGAAAGTCAAAAATCCATACAGCTCACTGGCATTAAGTTTGCTGTTAAACTAGGCCCAGGGCCTGTGATATTAAAATAAAATGGAGTGAAATTTTCATTTTCATACCTGTCCACAGAAATGAGAACATCATGGCTGGTTATCGATAAATTCTTCTCTCTGTTTGGGGGGCTCATGTCTATCATAATAAAACATGTTTTTAACTGCTCAAAATGTATGAGGCGTGTGAGAGTTTGGTACCTTTTCTTCACCCATAATGCATTTCTTTGTTTTTAAGGCTTTCACAAATGCATCCAACTGAAAGCTGCAGGCGGAGAGCCGGATTGACCAGGCTGAAGTGAGCTTAACCATTTACATGTGGTACATGAGAACACTATTTTGACTTTATTTTTGACTTTTTGTCACAGTCTCATGTTTGTTTTGATTCAGACTGCTCTTGGTCTCAACCATTATTGCAGGGATCAGCAACTGGCGGCCCGTGGGCCAGTAGTGGCCCAGGGGAAAAAAACAATAGTAGTTTGCAGTTATTGTAGCGCCACACAATCTATCTATATTTTTATTTCTCCAAAAATATGTAGTAAGATGTATACTTACTGAAAAGTATTCTCTAAACAGAATTTTGGTAATCAACTCCCCCTTCTTCCCGTTTGGTTCATTCCTGTCATTCACGAGTCGGTGCCCGAGTCGAACCAGCTAACCTTAAGAACTGGCCCACGTTTCCACCAATCTAGAGGCCAACGTTATGGGTGTCACTCGAATCACTAATTTTTTCAATATTTGCTTTTAAAATTAAAAAGCATGTGTAGCAGACTCGCTACAACCGGGGCCACGACAGACAGAGACGGATGCTTCTCAGCTGTGTCTCTCCCGGCCGGCGCACCTTGCGTCCGCCCCAGCAGGTAAGCCCCATGGCTGCTAGTCTCCAGGGCAGGCGTTGAGCCATAGTTTAGCAATCAGTCTTAGCTCTACATCTCTGTTGATCATTCAGTAAGTGCGTAATCATTATTTTTGCATTTGGAAACAAATGTTTTCAGTTTATTGCCTATTTTGGTCTCGCTATTGAATAGGACTGGATTTAGTCTAGGTCTTGGATTTGGTTTTGCTCTTCTTTGGACCCGCTCCTAACTCAAACTCCACTGGGCCTGGTCTTGGAATTAGGGTCTTAAATCCATTAGGGGGGGCTGAACACCCCTATCCACTCCACGCGTCTCCTCTCAGTTTCATACGCTACTTAAGAGGCCCACATGGAAACATAAATTAAAGGGATGTCTTCAACCATAAAGCAGCCTCTTAAAAAAAGGGAGTGTGTGGTTGATGCAGCTGGCCCTCTTTGTAACAAACAGGCTCCAAATACGACCTTATATGGCACTTGTTTCCTTATGTCAACGGTGTATACGCCTGAGCCTTTAACCTAAATATATCCCAACATTTCTCTTCGGGTGAGGAATAAAAGTAATACATAAGATGAATCAATGTAAAACAAATTGACAGTGATTCTGACAATGCTACTGTAAAATATATATATATATATACACACCTCTAAGTGGCAAAATGCTTTTTACACCATTATATAACCAATAAAGCAATTGCTCAGATGGCCCTTTGATTTAGTTAAGGCAGCAGCTGAGATAGGTTTTCTCCTCTGCCTCTATGGGTTGAGTTACTAGCAGTAAGAGCCAATGTGTCTAGCAGCTGGTAGCATATGGGGTCTCTCCTCTTCTTGACTTGTATGGGATAAGAGCACAGAGACGCCAGTAGTGCACAGCTGTCTAGACAAAAGCAGGCGAGACATGGAGGGAAAAAGCCAATGAATTTAAACTGGACACCAGACACAGGGGGATATATATAAATACTCTGCGTGCTCAAATGCCCAGTAATGAAGCATAGGGAATGTGTGGCCTTCATTTGTTTGAGCTCTGAAACACTGCAAGCTACAGACGTGCAGACCTGAATCAAAGTTCCACATTACTTAGGCACCAACGAGAGTTTCCTGGTCCTGCGTGGAGGCGTTAGGTCTAAAAACGTAACCTTACTCCCCCAACACATGTTTTCCAGGCTTGCTTCTGTACAGGGGGGCCGAGGGGTTGGACGAGGATGGAGGAGGGCAGCCAGCCAGTACGGACAACACACATAAAAGAGAATAGCAAAACCTTTGACTGGCTACTAAGTACGGAACCCAAAAACAACCCCACAACCCCAGCAGTGACTGAGGACTATAGAACAACATGTTCTCTGTTGATAGACAAAAAAACTGAGGTGCAGCTCACAGGTCTATTTTTGCAGAGTTGGGTACAAGAGCCCGAAGAGCACCATGTTCAGCTGAAGCCTTAAGCAAGATTTGTGCTGCCCCATAGCACTAAATGACCATAATATATCTACAGGGGAATGATAGGGTTGTCGATAGATAAAATTACTCAAGGTGCTGAAATTTCTGCATTCAAAAACTCCTAAACTGTTGGAATTTCAAGAAACCCTCCCATCCCACCGCCTGCCTACCCACATTTTCAACTGCTCAACGGTGGTGGATGGTGAAACAAGTGAGTGACCGGCATCACACATTTCAGCTACAAAGCCAAAAAAAAGTCTTGTTCTCAAACTTATAAAGCAAACGACAAAGCAGTATTATTATTACGATGCATGTCTGATCTAAAGAGCTAGCTTACTCGTTTTTTATTGTGAAAGGGGATGGGAGTGGGGGCTGTGCAGTATGGTGGTTGGTGGTCACAAGTTTAATAGTATTTGCATTTAGTGCCTCTACCTGAAACACATGACATTGCAACATGTTATAAACTTTGATCTACCCATTTTGCTCAGCAGGAATGCAAGAAAAGCCCTTTGCGTTGTTGCATCCAATACTTGTGTAAACGATGTAATGGGCCTCAGTCTTTATGAAGAGGCTTACTGTACAGAATCACTGTACCTCGCCTCTTTCCTTTTCAAGTGCCTACTGTCTACTGTGCTATCTGACACATTGGATTGCATACTGGTCAAGAGTGCATTCCAATGTAGCACTCAAATGCAATTATCCCAGGCTTTTATCTGCACCAGCCCTCTGCACCAGACTGCTGAACGTATTATTTCTGGACTTTGAGTGTGTTTCATTGCTCTTATAAGGTGGAGGAAATTGTAAGTAATAATAAGGAGCACACATAAGATCAATGGCTGGAAGTGGGGGGGAAAAAGCATGCAATTCCACATTTGTTTAATAGCTACCCTTTTCACAAAACAGTTTAACTGACCATTTCGGTCATGGCGTGAAGTTGTGACTTGAGTGGGTAATGTTTTATTCATCTAGCAATTTGTCTTCCATTAGCACAGAAATGCTTCAGGTGTTTAAAAACACAAGGCTTTAATATTTGAAACCTTTATTTTAACTCGATATAATACCTACGTCCATTTGGAGTTCTCACCAACTCTCTAATTGGGTTAATTACTTGCTTTCCCAGAGCTGTGGGAAAATTACAACCCAAATCATAATGATATTAATATGGGCCCATGGAAATGAGTATTGTCAGCTCATTTTGTTTTAATTTTCCTCCGGGCTCTGGAGTCACTTTAAGTATTTCTGCTCAAAGCGTCCTGGTTGGAAGGAAGGTGATGTTTCTTTTGCTTTGTTCTTGGAGCCAAGTGGCAGAAAGGAAAGCCTTGAATATCTCCTTCAATGCCTTTATGAAAAGAGGAGAAATCTTATTCCCTGCTTGAGTCTGTAAAGCATAAACGGAATCGCACTGACATGTAGATGACCACTGGACAGAAACCGCTGGGGCTTAAAAATAGGTCCCGAGTATATTTGTGGAACAGACTGGGAAGAGAATAATCCAGCAGTTCTCTGGTGGAGACGGATGACGGAAGGCAGAGGGGTTGTCAGCTAAATGAATCCAGTTTGTTTAAGAGAGGGGTCATTTTCAATACTCTGTACAGATGGATAGATTATATTACTGTTGCCAATCCTAGCTTGTTGATTCATGAAACAATCCTTCACACTATGGTCTAAGAGATTACTTTTTTAAATCCCTCAATTTAACTCACCACCAGCCATTGTAAAGCTTTCAGTTGGCTATGGCCTTTGCATCCCTCTTAAACTCTGTATTTAAAAAACTGTTAAAACATGGCTTATTGCTATTTTTTGATTGTTCAGTAATGCAGTTACTTTTCTACGGCAGGTGACCTGTTATTCTTTTCTTTCTTTTTTCTATATCAGTATAATGGTGTTCAGTTCCTTGCCATGTGTGACTCCCATTAATGAAAACACTTTCCATGGTCAATAAGCAAGCACTCGGCTTATTGTTTGCAATTCTTCAGCTTAACCACATCCGACGGATGGAAAGCTTTAACTACCCTCTAATCCCCACAACTCCACAACAGCCCACAAACACACATCCCTGGCTTTTAGGCTGCCTCACACAATTACTATTAGTAGGAAACAAACAAAGGAAGGAAGTTAACGAAAATATTAGAAAAACACTAGTTTGAAAATAAAAAGGCCCTTTCGGAAAAGGTAATCGGGTCAATGAGGCTGTTGTGATGTTCCTCTAGAATAAAAAGGTTCCAGGGAATGCTGGCGAGTTTGTATATTGCCGTTCCATGATCAAAGACAATTGGTCCTGAGGAAAGGGACAGTCTGGTGTGAAAGAATGCATCATGAAGGGAGACCTTTTAGGTTGCAGTCTCTGCTGACAAATGGCACTGGACATTTTGCACATTCAAGATGGATGTTATATTCATGTATAGAATTTTATATCATCATGCTGAGATACATCTGGAATTGTATTTTGACCTGATACAGGAGGTACAATTTTAAAACCGCACTAGGCAAGTTCCCCCAAGTAGCAACAAGAGATAAGCTTGAAGGACTTCATTACTTGGAAATCCTGTAGAATGGAGTCAGTAAAGTGCACACTCCTTGGACCCAGATGTCTTCTTAGTGTGTGGTGGGAGTGGAGGTGGTGAAGAGAAACCGCCATCATTAGTGAGTCCAGCTTCTTTTCCTGCTGTTCAGGAGACACTTTTGGATTTTGCTCTTAAGTTATGATTCAACACCAGAATTTAATTTGGGCAAATAGGGCAAATGCATGGGTCTCAATTGGTGGGGATGGATGCTTCTTCTCAGTTGCATTTGCGATTTAGGCTGATGAAACGGGTGTATTTTTACATCAAGGTTTTGCCTAATGCACCTTAAAATTTGTGTTGTTTGAGGATGCACTGCATGTTATCAGTTGGACAGAAATTACGCACATCACAGAGATACTTTAAGATTCAATCCAACACGAGGAGCGGTCTGAATCTTAAGGCACTAGAACCGTTTCACTGTTTTGCACACACAAATTATTACGATATCCAAAATCTAAGACGATATCTAGTCTCATATAACAATATCGACATAATATCAATATATTGCCCAGCCCTACATCTAACACATTCTAACACACATGGCGATGTAATAATTTCTTAGCCCAATCCAAATAGTCTGGTCTTGCCACGGCCCACTAACACACATGCTGTAGTATTAAACCGTCCAAACCAATAATTCACGCTGAAGACTTAATAAGCTAAGCGTGATGGGGGCCATCTCACCTTCCACGTCGGTATCAATGGGTTTCAGTCCCAATGCCTTCATGACAACACCCATAAAGAATCTTTACCTGCACAAGTGTCCGTTTCACTTCACAAGCATCTCATGTTCTGAGAGCCTGGATATTTTGACATCGGAACAAAAGGAGTGACAGAAACTTAAGCTACAGTCAACACCGCAGGTCTTCATGCTCAGTTCTGAGCATCTGAATTGCTACTCATATCTGATTTTTTTTTTCTGTTCATATCTAATCTATGATGTAACCCATATCCTATGCCAAAATTAACTGACTGACATCTGTTTTTGTACCTATGCTTCTCACGCCTGTTTCGAACACATTCAAGATTCTGGGATGTGCCTTCAAGGTTTGGAGTTGAGGTGTTTCCCCAACTACCAAACAAGTTGGCTCTTTGGGCTTTCTTTTCATTGCAGTGTCTCATTGTCCTCCACACTAGTGCTGGCTCAGGTGAATTTGAGCCTTCAAAATCAAGTTGCATGTAGGTCACATGCCTCGGGATCTTTATTAATACCACATACCCATGTAGTCCAGACCGGAATTTTTAAAAATGCAACTCCATGCAGCTTCAGAATCAGGACACCCATGAGCTGCAGTGTGAACACGGCCATATTGTTCAAGACTTTTAGGTCATTGAGTCCACTGTGTGAATCGTAACTTTGAAGAGGAATGAATATGGTCGTCATCCCTTCCATACATGTAACTTAGACTGGAATACTTTCAAGGCAACGTTGGACTCAGGTCTCCTTGTGCAAACCTACAGGAAGTTTTGCCTGCTCCGAATCAGTTATGTCACATGATCGCCGCAGATATCGATAAGTAAGCCAGCCGGTGCGGTGCCGATGCAGGCGCCGAGAGCACAAACAAAAGTGGCTGGTTTGCTGTCACCTCAATCTGGAAATTCTAATAATTAACGGAGCAGATATCAAGACTCCCCAGAGATAATTTCCCTTTTGCGTACAGTAGAAATACTTTTTTTTTGTCAGTGGAGAAACAGACAGCCTTAAACACCATTTTCAAGAGAGCCCTTAGTTGTTTTCCCCTTCAAAGACACTTCCATCCATTAAAGCAAATTCAATTTCAGCAGGGCAGCTGGTTCTTTTTTCTCCTTCCTCTCTATTTGAGGACACTGCATGAGGCACCGATTCCCTGCCATCTGTTCTTATAGGATGAGCATTATCTTTATAATTATTTTTTAACTGAATCCATGGCATTGTCTGTAAGAAGCTGAAACGTCTCACCATTGTCATCTCTTGACAGCTAATTAATAAGTCTGCAAACATTCCACTGAAGTCACGCAGAAAGGCTGCCTTTTTTTCAACAGGAACTGGGCTCTCCATATTGCAGTGCACCGATGATGAAATGCCCATAGCCGACCTGTCCTGGGTTCGATTCCCGCCTGGGGCACTATTGACTCTGGGGTGCCCAGGTGGGCTATCTCCAGGGCCTTTCTGTGTGGAGTTTGCATGTTCTCCCTGTGCTCCGCGGAGTCTCCTCCCACAATAAGACCCCCAATTAAAAACACGTGAAGATCGCTTCTCCTGTCCTGTCCCTGGCCAAGATGAGGAAATAACATCTGTCTTTCCCTGCCCCCTGCTTCTGGCTGCCCCTGGAGGGGCAGGGAAAAGAACCAGGATGGGTTAAAGGCAGAAAAATAATTTCCTGGGCCACCCTCCCTGCATGCTGTGTGTGTTTGGTGGTCTCCACTGACTGTGCATGCTGTATTTGTGTGACCAAAAAAGGTAGATCAATAAAGTGTATCTTCTTCTCTTCTCAATGTAGGAAACCAAATTTGTAAATATGAAAAATGTATTACTGTAACGATGACTGCCTTAAATAAAAAAAAATCAAATTTTATGTGCTTTACAGACCAATCCTTAATGCTCAGACAACATTTACTTTAAAGCTTGTGACACTGGATGGTCTTTTCAGAATAACTACACAAAACTGGGGCAGAGATGCAATAAAGAAACAATATTTTTTTTTAGTCTTTCAGCTCTCTTGAAAGTAGCTCAGTATCTCCTTAAGTGCATGTGTTGTATTTAGCAACACCATATATTAACCTGTTTAAAACAGTTATAATCTACTGGATTACAGGCATTAATATGCCTCCATAATTGATACAGTATGACATTGAATGGGCAAATCACTCAAAATTCCAGACTTCAACCCAGTTAAT
>CABFOP010088191.1:0-13784 GCA_900683385.1 Anoplogaster cornuta | reverse complement strand
TCTGTCGCAATGGTGTGCTGTGTGGTTCTGTGTCTGTGTGTGTGTGTCTCTGTGTGTGTGTGTGTGTGTGTGTGTGTGTGTGTGTGTGTGTGTGTGTGTGTGTGTGTGTGTGTGTGTGTGTGTGTGTGTGTGTGTGTGTGTGTGCGTGTGTGTGTGCGCGCTGCAGTGCACAACGTCTCCAAGCCCTGCAGCTCGAGCTGACAGCAGTGCAGCTCCTCAGACAGCAGCTAGAGGAAGGCATCAAGACCAACGAAGAGTTAAGGGATGACTTGGAGAGAGAGATACACAGAACCCAACTCAGAGAAGGTGCGGTACAAACACGCTCGGATGTAGAGGGTGATGGGAACTGAAGGGAGGTATTCATCACCTTAGATTGGTAGAAGAGTCAATAAACTATAGCACAGAAGGAAGTATATCCATAGTGCCTAGGACCAGTACCAAAAGGGAACACACACACACACACCTGTATTCATTGTCCACTGTGTCTGCAACAATGTCTCCTGTCGACAAGGTTACATCCCCTCTTCATCAGTTACTTTGTTCAGCATGCACACCTGGTTCTTCCCTCCTCATCTTTGTTTGTGCTCTTTCTGTTCAATGCTCTTTACATCACCTGTTCATCTGCATGTATCAGTCCATACCAACGTTGCTCTTCGCTTTCATTGTCACTGTAATTTGATTTCACATCTACAAAATCTGTTTCCCATTTTATCTGTCCTTTATATAAAAAATAATAATAAAGGATGCTGTCTGTCTGTCTGTCTTTCTGTCTCACTTTCAACTTGCTGTTTTGACTGTTCATTAAAAGATTTGGTTCTTTGTTAATTGCATAACTTCCCTAACACCCCTATGGCTATTAATCCAACTCATCTAACCATTTATCATGAATTAGATTTAATTACATAAGTATGTCATTATGTAACGACTAGAAAATATTAAAGGTTCTTCCACTATGTTCTGAATAAAAAAGCTACAGCATTCATAGAGTAGCTCTCCTGAAATATCTCCTGAAATTTGAGTTCAGATGTACAGTACAAGCTGATTTCACATAGAACATAACCCTCATTTTCATTAAAAGGCATGTCAAGTTAATCATGACTTCATACTGTATATGCACATATGCACTATTAATGTAACATCACTGCTTCAGAACCAAAGGCACAAGAAGAGATAATAGACAAATAGTAGTCTGATATCAGACCGTAGCACGTTGAAGCAGTGTGTGCACATGTAGCTGTGTAAGCCAAATCATCAGCTGTGACCTGCACCTGGGTGTCTCCACATGCATGTGTATGTACACTTGTGTGTGTATGTGCATCCTCATCCCTTTCCATAGCCTTAAGTGAGCCAGGTGTATAAATAGGTCATCTGTAAGTAAGAGGCCCATGATTCATATTCACAGTTGCTCACATGACAGTCGGGATTTAGCTCATTACAAAGGGAGAAAGCTCTTTTTTATTCTACTCTTTATACAGAGCATATTGGACTAATGGCCTCATTTTAATACCTGATCTTACATGTGCAGTTTGATTAAATTCCCCTGACTCTTGTCTTTGTTATATATTAATTAATTAATTAATAAAGAAATAAACAGTGATTCTACTTCCATCGATGTCTTCTAGGCACCCCTGTGCATATGTGACCACTACCTTTTTCTGTGTTGCAGTAGTCTGATCAACCCTCTCTCACATAAAGGCACATATCTACTGTATAACTAATGATATATGAATCACAAACCTTTAAAAGGTTATTATATGTGATACTATTTTTTTTTAAAGGATTAGGGTTATATGATGATATTCCAATTTACCCATTGTCCTCCCACACATAGAGTAGCGTTACTACACTCTTAACACTGTAGCCACTGCAGCAAATGTATGGTGTGTCAGTCCAGAGACATTGCTCTATGTAACCCTCTGCATATTTGTTCAGGTGTGGATCTGGTTGATCCTAAAGAGGTAGAGAGCATGAGGCATCAGCTTGAGGATGCCCAGCGCTGGAATGCCTCCCTCCAGGCCCGCCTGGGGGCCATCCAGAACCGCGGAGGAGGGGTGGGAGGAACCAACGACACTGGTAAGACAGAATAATGCAATGTGTCTTACACACTAGTGGAATCCTGTCATGTCCCTCAAATCATACATTTTACTTTGTCTTTTGATAGATTATAATGTTTCTCCTTAGAGCTTGTTACTTTGGCATGTTGCTAACTACTGTTTTCTATGCTTCAGGTGACACGTTTAGTTTCATAGGAGACCAGACTTCCTACATGAGTATCTGTATCGGAGAGGGTCTGGAAGAGGGCTTGTGTCAACTCTCTGTACAAGAACTCAGCCAGAAGGTGAGTTCCTTTCCAAAATGGTAGATATGTTTAGAAATTAAACAATAAATATAGTTGTCTCTACCATATGTCAATATACAGTATAGCCTCATATAAAATGGATTAGCAATGGGTTGAACAATAATTAACAGTATGGGTCATTGAAATATTTCTATGAATGGATAAAAGTTCATGCTTTCTGTGCCCTAGGTGATGGAGCTGCAGGAATGTGTTAGCAGACTGCAGGCTCTGAATGGGGAGCTGCAGAGAAGGATGTTGTCGTTGGAGAGGTCAGATAATGACCCTTCCAGCAGGGATGACCGAAGCCTGGCTAACATTAGCCTTTGGAAACAGGTTAGAGGCCACAAAAGACCTCTGCAAAAGGAAGAGGTTGTACTTAGAGTTACAGCATCAAAGTTCCTCTCCTAAATCTTAAAATAAAGGGCTTCTTTCTTTGGTACACTTGTATTTCCAAATGTAGTACATTCAGTCATGCTTGAAGGTTTGTGAACCCCTTGTGCGTTTATACAAAGTTTTTACCATGCAGTCCTTATTTATTAAAAAAAAATAGTCTTCTCTTACTTGAAAAAAAGAGATCTCTATCCATTATTTTCATGTTTTTTTTTAGGGAAAATTGTGCATGTAGTAAAAAGAAAATAGTATAAAGTAAATTAGTGCAGGTGCAAAAAATAAGTACATTAGTTAAACCAAATAGTAGTATCAGGTGGGTAAATGATTGGGTTGAAAGTAAACCAATCAAAGGTCGGATGTTTGTGGGGCACTCCCATAAATACAGGTGAGATACATGGTCAGTTTGGTGTTACCATGCAGGTGAAAGAAGAACACTGTGATCTACGGAGACCTCAGAGGTCCTGAGTGGTGATTGGCCATCAGTCTGTGGAAGGTTATAAAGTCATATCAAAAAGATCAGCTCAGGCTCAGGTAGAAGAAGTTCAGTGTCAGTTCAGGGCCAAGTCAAAGTCCTGACCTACATCCAATTGAGATGTGTGGCAGGACTAGAAATGGGCTGTTCCGTTGACAGCCCTCAACCTCACTGAGTTGGCCGAGTCTGTAGGGAGGTCAGAGACTGATCATTGGTCATCTCTACTAAAGGAGGTGCCCTAATTGAGAGTTTTTGTCAAATAAAGAATGAAAATATATGTATTATATATCTTGTTTGAGATTTAGATGTGGCTTTTATAAGGTTATTCCTCTATAATATATGATATAATGACCACCCCCTGTAGGGTTGACAAAGTTTCAATCATGATTGTACTTGAAATAATTTCTGAATCGATGTCCAGCATCCTCCTTTATTTCCTCCTTTCTAACCTCTTAACCTTTGTCTTCAAGTCTTCACCTCTGCATTGGTCAGCTTGTTCTGTCTCCTACTAATCTCTCTTTTATCTGTGGTATTATATGTATATGTCATTTCTCTAACCAGTGTTTTTTTTTGTCTGTAGCAGAAAATGTCCTCTTCCTTTCACCTTTCCTAACCAGTCCATTTTCTTATCTCTTTGTCCCATGAAATGGTCTCTCTTCCCCATGCCACATTAGACACATCATGCCATTCTGCTGTTGCTGTGCAGTGTTTTTTATGGATTCTGTTCTTCATTAAACATTTTTTTTACCGAACCATGTGTATCACACTCGCCTCCCATCCCATTACTCTAGCAGCTAGAGAAGAGCCAGGAAGAGCACAGTAACAGGATGCTCCCCCCTGGTCAGGATAAGGAGAGCCAGACAGACATCAAACTGGGGCAGGTATGAAATACTCCAAATACTCCACTATTTAAATTGTTAATTTAATCTTTTTAAGACAAAGCAAATTCTCTGAGTTTTCATGCCTTGTGTAACTTTAATACTGTATGTGTAACATTCCCCTTTTAGATGGTGTCTGGAAACCTGTTTGGTGATGTGAGTATAAGCAGTGGCCATAGCCAGACTGGAGAGTATGCCCTGCCTGGTGGTGACTACTTGGGCAATGGAAAGAGAGATTTATGGGAGAAGAACAGAGACGAAATGGCCCTCAGGTCCCTTCTAGCTGATTGTGGGGCCATATCAGTCTTCCACCTTAGGTGAGTCAGACAAGTGTTGCTTTTGTTCAACAGCATCTAGCCCCTCTATTTAAATTATAATTATAAAAAGTCAATTGCATGAACAGTACACTGACCACATTTTCCTTGCTGTAGAGAGGAGCTGCTCAGACTTAGGTCACAGAATGGGGAGCTGCAGGGTCTTCTGAAGGAAGAAAAGTCTACTGAGTCTAAAGAGAAAGAGAGCTCAGACACCTCAGGGGACAGCAGTGATGGACAGGCTGAACTGAGACAGACTGTGGAGAGACTGAGGGCGGAGGCGAAGGAACAGTTGGGGAGGAACTCTGGGGAGGTGTCGGATGGGGATACCCATGTCACCACAGAGCTAATTGTCAGCACGGCCCCGGAGATGGAGAACGGACAAACCAAAGGCCAGTCACACAGCAAGAAGGCAAAGCAGTACATCACAAGACACGGGGTAAGCTTTGCATTGTGATTGGAATAGAAAGAAACACTACGTTGCTTTGTGTTTTAATATCTATGCTTCTCTTTTTCTTTTCTTTTTAGGCTGGTGTCAAATCTCGCCTCCCAGTCCCTGTGAGGCTGAGAACGGAAGCCAGCAGTAGCAGGCAGTCTGTGAGCCAGCAGTCAAGGCAGGGCTCTGACCATCTGAAAACCAATGCACTTCAGCACCTACATCTGGACCATGTCTATGAATCTGACCAGCACTTCCCTGCAGACTCCGACTCCCCCAGGTCACCCCAGCACAGCACTTCTCCTGGTTCCACCCTCAGAGATACCCACTCCAGCGGCAGTCCAGTGGGATCTGACAAGGTCCCCGAAGCCAGACAGACACTGGGACAGACAGAGGCAGACTCTGTTCTCCTCACACAGTTGGAGCTCCTCCACCAGGAGTGCCAGGAGAAGGAGTCCCTGATCAACAAGCTAGAGGAGCAGCTCACTGATTGGGAGGAGCTCCAGACCCAGCTACAGGAGAAGGACCGGCTTAATCACCAGTATATGGAGGCACTACAGGCTGCAGAATCCACCATTGCTTACCTAACTGCCTGCAACCTGGACAGCCAGGGCGGGCTTGGGTCACAGGTCAGTTTGGGGTCAGGTTCTTGCTCTGTGGCCTCAGATGCTGCCCTCCAGAGCAGATGCACGGATCTCCAGAAGGCCCTACAGGAGAAGGAGAATCTCAACAGCCAACTCATTGAACTCTTGAACATGGCTGAGAAAGCTATCTCCTCTCTCACTGCCTCTTCATATTCCTCTGGCACCCTAGAAAACCCTGCAGATATCAATGAGGTGTGTTTGAGGTTAGAGACTGCCCTACAGCAGATGAAAGCATCTTCAGATGGAAAGAGCCCAGGGGTCTTGGGAGGTCCCAGGGACTGTAACCCTGAGCTGCAGACTCATGCAGACTCCTTGCAGGAGGCGCTGTGGGAGCAGAATAGGCTCAATGCAGAGCTGCAGGAAAAACTCAGGGCTGCAGAAGCTATTGCTGCAGAACATAGCCACAAGAATGCTGACGCTAGCCAGGATGGTAACTACAGCAGACGGACCGCAGGAGAGTCACTGAAAAAAGAGGAGTCAAAGGGACATCCTAGGAAAATGGGAAGTTCTGGTAATATCAGTTTAAGTCATAAGATGATGACCAAGTGTCTCTCCGACTGCCTTAGTGCAGCAGAGTCTGCTATCGCCTCTCTGACAGCACACTGTACCAATACTAGCACCTCCACCTCTGATAGATCAACTCACATCAGCTCTGACCTGCAGCAGCATTTAGACAGGCTTCAGAGAGTCCTACAAGAGAGAGAGGAACTGGGAGGTCAGGCAGAACCCACCCAGCAGACCACCAAAGCCTCCAGCAATCAGTCCACTGCTTGGGCTGGAACCAAGGGACGGTTTCACCAGGAACTCCATCGCAACCTCTGTCTCCTCCGCAAGGCCTTCAGTGATCAATCCCAGAGGATTTCCGAACTCCAGGCTTCCCCACAGGAGGAGATGGGCCCCAGAGAGGAGCGCGAGGCCCAAGGGAGAGTGCAGGATGCCAAGGGATTACCACAGAGTGTTCAGGCCCAACTGGAGGCTCTCCAGAAGGCACTGAGGGAGAAGAAGAGAGCCTGTAAGAGCCTGGAGGAGAAACTAGCCACTGCACAATCTCTTATCGCCCTGCAGAACTCATCCAAGAAACCGTCCCATGAAACTGCACAGAAAGGTAAGGTAGCACTTGTTAGCGTGTTGGCATCAGTGCTTCGGCATGTGTGGATGTGTTGCGCATGATAGCTAGTCAATTTTCATCCAATAGTTTTGAAAGCTGAAATGAAGTAATTATGATCCTTGCAATTGATGGCATGAAAGCAAATTCTAAATGGCTCTGTGTGTACTGTGAAACCCCTTTGTCATGTTATTTATCAATGTTGGACACAAGCCAGATGGTCATGCAACCAGTGGCATTGTGAAAGAGGGAGAGAGAGAGAGAGAGAACATACTATATGTGTTAAAAGTATCTCTTCCTAATTCCTATTGCCTCCAGCACCGGCTCTGGAGCAGGATGACAAGAGCGTGCAGGTGGATTTGCAGGACCTGGGTTACGAAACCAGTGGCAAGAGTGAGAACGATAGGGAAGAGAGCAGTAGCACAGGTAGAGGGCTTCTGGACAGTCTGCTGAGTGGACACTAATCTCAATTGTGCAATGCATGAGGAATGACCAAAGGCTGTAAACACTCTCTTCAGTACTGTTTGCTGTTTGGATCTCTTAACCACAGTCTCCCTTCTGGTTTAACCTGGGGATTCCTGGCACTGCTGACAAATTTGAACAGGCTGTCAATATTCTTCATTGACTTTCTTGCATGTTTCCACTCCCTTTTTCACCCGTATTCCGTAGTGTCTTATTCCACAGCTCACCTGTTTTTCAGCAAAATTGCTTTTTCCACCCAATAATCACCTTTTAGTCTTAAAGAAGATATGTTTTCCCTTATTTGACTGTTGTGTCTGTCGTTTGTGTTCCCAGATCTAGAGGTTTGTGTGCAGCCCAGTGGCAGCCTGTCCTACCTGTTGAAACAGGAGCAGGCCACCTTCTCCTCTACTGACAACCTGGACTCAACCTCCAGCACCCCCTACCCCAGCTCTCCTGCCCTCAGCTCACCTAAGGTGAATACATCAGTCATGCTTCATGTTGCATATGATAAGTCAATATGCTATCATTCAACAAGAAGTTGCTGCTGTGAAAAATTGCAATCCAAAATATCAGACACTGATATTAGCATTTTGCTAACCTTCTCCTGTCAGGTGAGTCTGAAAAGCCCACAGGCCTATGAGGACTACGGTGTGTCTGAGGATCCACATCAGCTCCAGGCACAAGTCAGAGAGTTGAAGGTCCAGCTGGAGAGCCACATCAAAGTCATCCTCCAAATGCAAAGCCTCCTGCGCAGGAACTCTCTCTCCAGCGACCTAGCTACCACCACCTCTGACCACTCAATGGTCATGGACCAAGGGATATGGAGGGAGAGCCACACCCAAGAGAGGAGCTACAGAAGTGGGGAGCCAAGAGAGAAACTGGAGGGGGCGAACCAGGTGAAGAAAGATCAGATCAGTCACCTCAGTGTGGAGCTGGAGAGAGAGAAGATGTTGAACAAGAGCATGAGTGAACAACTGCAGCAGGCCCAACAACGCAGCCGCTCTGCCTCACCTGCCAGGTCAGCACTGAATGAAAACTTGTTTCTATCCTCTTTGCTCTTGCTATCCTCCTTGGTGTTTTTTCCTTCCGGCCCTCATTCTGTCTTCTCCACAGACTGGACTCCCTGGTGCAGTCCCAGGCCAGGGAGCTGTCACAGCTGAGGCAGCAGATCAAGGAGAGCCGTGGGCTTGGAGCCCTGCAGCGTCAGCAGCTGGAGGAGCTGAGCAGCGCCTTCAGGGAGCTGCTGCAGGCCAGCGATGTGGACTACTACAGGGGGGAGGTCTTCAAAGAGCAGCTGGACAAGAGCCTGAGTATCCTGGAGAGGCTGGAGGGACACCTGGACAAAGGTAGCTGTCTTAGTGGTAGAGGTGCACCAGTAGTATCTGTATCAGTCTGCCGATACAGCTCCCAAGTACTCTCACTCGGATTGACATAACATGGGACATGAAGCTGCCCTGATAACAATACTTTAATGAACACTTTACCGGCGGGAGTGGGGGAGAAGACAAAAGACAAAATATTTCCAGCACAGCTACAGTGGCATTTAATAGCAGAACGTTTTTCGACCAAGGACACCAACAGTAGCCTCAACAGACATGTGTTTTGAGTAAGGGGCGTAACTCACTTTTTCTTGACTGGAAAAACCTGCTCTCTTTCCATTTCTATCCTCTCACCACTGACATAAAGAACACACATTCCCCATAGTTAGTGAAGCTTAAGGCATGTAATGGCTTTTGTAACGCAGCTGTGTTAGTCACATGAAAACAAAGCTACATTGATCTGTCATATAGACATTGAGTACTCCTTAGTGCTTTAATAGATATACAGACACCAAAGTGAGCAATAGCTGCTAGTACAGAGAGGGGTGTAATTGATTTTGAGAAACAGTTCCTTTACAATCTCTTTTTTTTCTGTCTCGTAGGAGATGCTCGTCTGGATAAAGAGGATGGGGCAGCCCTGGAGCTGGCTCAAAGGTACGTCTCAACCTCTGGTACTACACTGTTGCTTGGCTCTCTGTTATATAGTAAATGTGCAGCGTGTTTATTAGAGGTGCACCAGTAGTTTCTGTAGTATCGGGGATCAACACAAATACACTTCCCATGTACCCTTACTGGGTTGCCAAACAAGCTGTCCTAATACTAATACTTTAATGACACACTTTGGTGTAGTATTGAACTTTTCTGGCAGGAGAAGAAACATCTGATGTGAAAAAGCTGAAATGCTTCTAAGTTCATAGCTGATATTTGATTTGTTCTTGTTGACTTTTATATGTACTATATTTAGACCCCAGGAAGAATAGTCACTGCTGAGGCAGTGATTAATGTGGATCTGAAATAAATAAATAGCAGAGGAAAGTTTTATTAGGCATAATCTACCTTACTGTTCTTCATCTGTTAACGTCTCCAGAGTATGCCGCTTTTAAAGGTCTGTCAATAAGCTTGGTTTAACTAGTGTAAAGGTTATGTCATCTAGCTTATGTGATGGAGCTCTTTTCTATTTGAGGATTGTTATACCAAGGTCAGTGCATAATTTGATCAAATCAATAAATAAACACAATTGATGCACTTAGGTCTGTAACTAGGCAGCATGAAAGACTAAATGGAATAGAGCTTAGATTGGTACTCCAATCATCAGCTCAGTGCTCATTGCACCTCAGTATCCAAAGCTTGGATGCTGTGTACATTACCCTTTTGTCCCTTTTGAAATGGCTTAAACAATGTCCACCATGGCTGATGGCTTCAGTTCTAAAAATGTTTATAATTTATTGCTTTTACACAAATCTGAATGATTTGTGTACATTTTGCCTGGATCATTTTGGACATCCACCATCGCTTCACTTTAAATGTGTTAACCACCAAATAATATTTTTCACATTTCATTATTTCTGAAATTCAGAGATAACAGGAAGACGTTTTTGTTGTCACATTTGAAAACACATTGTTTTGTTGTTCTGTTCACGTTGGGGAACCAGGCAGGTAGATTTCCCATAAAAGATGATTACATAGTTAATCACAAAAGGTTGAGGAAGTCTCAACGAGTCTCAAATGTATTTAGATTTTGTATAGTGACATACGTTACTGTTACTGGTGTGGAGAAGGCTTGAGGAGCTCCAGCAGGAAATGCAGTACCTGTTCTCCCACAAGGGGAGCATCAGTGATCTCCCAGACAGCCCGGCTAGAATCCAGCAGGAACTAGATTCTCTGCGTCTGGAGCTAGAGGGCGAGAGAGATCTGCTGCAACTGCAACTCAGCTTCCTCGTCCAACAAAACCTCAACCTGGCTGAATGCACCAGGGAGCAGTTGGACCTGTGAGTGACCTCCGGCCGGGCTTGATCCAAGAGGACAGCATGTTGTTTGCTGTGAACTCTTCTCTCGTGTTTTTAAACCGGGTGTTTCTGTGTGAAGGTTGCAAGCCCTCTAGTTCCACACACATCACTTAACTTTTGTTGTTGTTTTTCCTGAGTGCTGTTCATCAAGCTTTCCAACTGTGTGCTTATTTTCCCCATTTCATGTTGTGTTTCACTCTACAAGACTCTTAGAGATGAAGTGATAGATGGTTCAATCTCCCGCATCACCAAACAGCTAATATTTATCCAGCTAGTCATGTCAACATCTCCCCTCCTTGTATGCCAGATTGTCTAAAGAGCTGCAGGAGAAGAACCGTCTCATCCAGAGCCTGCAGAGCCAGCTCAGAGGCCAGAGCCCCAGCAGCTACCACAGCTCCCACAGCTCCCACTCTGACCTGTACCACTTAGACAGGGCTATCGCCTCCTGCCACAACAGCCCAACCACACATGGCAACCTAGCTGCTCACGGTAAGCATCTAGACTGGAGCAAAGGCAGCAACTTTGTCAAATCAGCTACAGATGCAACAATTTAAACGTAGTTCAACATTTACCCAAATGATGTGTGAATGGGTGTGAAAGCCAAGTCCAATTATAGTATCACAGATGGGCCCAGTCAGGTATAGTGTGTTCATGACTGTTTGGTTATTTTAGGCAACACTGGGATTAACTCAGTTCTCTCCATTAAAAATGGATATTTTTCCCCTTTCTCTCCCCTTGAGATCCCCTGAATCCCTGTCCTTGGGCCTGGCCAGTCTAATAGCAGCTAGTAATGGCACTTATTTTCCACTCAGATCTATTCTATTGCAGTCAGGCGTCCCGCAGGACAAAGAGGGCTCGCCAAGGGCAGAACAGGTGTCCAGTTTCAGTCCACCTCCACTTAAAGTTGCATTATTCAGTGGCACCTATCCGGTTTAATCTTCAAATTGTGTTTCCCTCAGAGAGGAGACAGTGCAGGCTATTACAGAGACGTGTGGATATGTGAGACCTCCCACAGAGAGTGCTGCAGACCTAAACTCTCATTTCCCTTAGTGCTAGAGGCACAGACAGTGCATGGAGGCTATGTTGCACTCACTTGCAAATCTCCTTACAGTGCATAGTTCAGATAGTTATGCAGCTAGTTGTGTTAGCATAGAGGCTAGGCTATAGCAATGGAAGACATTCTGATCTACCAAGGCTAAGTACTCTTTCTAAAGTAGGACCTAGCGTAAGGTTATGGATGTTATAGTGAACAAAGAGGGGAAAGGCGATAGTCTCACACAAAGACGATGGAAAAGGGCACTGAAGGCCACTAAAGATAAACGCATGAGTATGGTGAATATCTATTGTTGACATGTTATGACATTTTGTGTCTTAACTTGCTATAACCACAGTTGTGTCCCTGTACATATATAGGTCAGAGAGATGCCACTGATGGGGCAGTAATGTCTCTGGAGGCTGCCGTCCAGCAGCAGGTCCCTCCTGTAGGAGGAGCCGAGGCTGAAGGTGCTTCTGCTCATAAGGGCACTGCCAGCAGGTTGCAGGGCCTGCAGAGGCAGAATGGGCGACTGCAGGAGCAGCTGAGGAGTAGCGAGGAGCTCAACACCACCCTGCGCAGTGAGCTGGACCTACATCGCTCCATTATGGCCCAGACCAGCACCCACCATGAGGGATATGATGAAAGCCAGGACTGGGATGGGTCAGGGCCTCAGGAGGAAGCCCATAAAGGAGAGGGACACCCAGCCTCACCGCAGGATACTACTGGACAGCCTCGCACTCTGAATCCAGGTAACCGTGGCTGTTGGGGTTAAGTAGGTTGATTGACATGTTAGTTTTGTATTTGTACATTCACAGACCTCCCAGCTCCACATTCTGGCATCCAAGTACGCTGGTTCTCGATCCCAGCCTCAGGACCCACAGCCCTGCTGGTTTTCATTCTAGCCATCTAGTCAAAGACTGATTTACAGCTGAGATGCCAGGTAACTGCAATTAACTACCTGGACGGATAGAAAACCAGCAGTACTCTGGGTCTTTGAAAACCAATGCTCTATAATAAGCCAAAAGAGACCTGTCAGGGGTTTTAAACTTGATGCAGAGGCATGAAGCTGGGATGATTGACAATTGCATAATGTAATTTTCCATCGCGGCGCTGGCTGGTTTTCCTCCAGTAGACAGCTTGGAGTGTGCCAAGGTAAACGTGGCGGTGATGGACTCAGATTAAGTATTGACTACTGAAATAAAACATAACAAGGTTTGATGCGTTAAGCACTTAATGAGTAGCATGTCATATCCTGTGATGATGCTGACTTCCTAACAACATTGACGAATGCACTCATTAGCTATGTTAAACATCCTTGTATCAGATATCTAATATTAGCTATATATAGTTGTAAACATGTGTGTGGTGATGACAGGATAGACCTATAAACTAACGTGCAAGGCTTATTTATTCCTGCAGGCCACCAGCCATAGTCAGAGTTGTTGAGTAGCCTATAATATCAGACTAACAAAACAGAAGGGAGAAAGCGTTCCTGCACGAAACAGAACGGAGGGTTATAGCGCCTCCTAGCTTAGAAGAGCTGCAACTATCACCTGAACGCTGTCAGCTCATCACTGGTTAGACGGCTGGAGTGAAACCCAGCAGGGATCTGGACCCTGAGGACCAGGATCCACTGAGCTAAGTAAAACTGACAAACTTAAATCGCATATGTCAGTTGTTTGTTGGAAGGGGGATACCAGGGTATCTATCGGTACTTAAGAAGTAAAGATGGAAAAGTCTTAAATTATCTCAATTTAACGGCTGAAAAATTATTTAAAATGTCATTTAAACGGTTAGTAGAGGTCTTATATGTGTTTGTTTTGCATTCACTATGCCTTGTTGTTTATAAGGCAATCCCGTACATCGTGCTTTGTCTGTTCGTGGTGTAGCAACATTGTGGGGATTTGTCGTTTTGAATCATCAACAGTATCAACATGTGACTTAGCTGTCATGTGGGTTTGTCTGTCAGAACTGCTGGCAGAGCATCTACAGGAGATCCGAGCGTTGCGGCAGCGCCTGGAGGAGAGCATCCGCACCAACAACTGTCTCCGAGAACGGCTGGAGAAGAGGCTGGCCGAGGTGGAGAAAGACCCGGGTACGAAAAAAATGAAACTTCTTCGCTGTGCAAAATAACAAATAATAATGAAATCTCCAGTCCAGACCGCTAATTATTTCCACCTCGTTCTCTGCGCTCTCACGCTCTTCTTCGGACCGACGGGTGTGTGTATTCGCGCCTGTGTTCGAGCAGCTACCAACATCTTCATCCACGGCATGGAGGAGCAGGGTCAGCTGGCCAACGAGGTGCGCTTCCTGTGGGGACAGAACCAAGCCCTGAAGGAGCAGCTCAACCTGGGATCCAGAGGTAGCACACACACACACACACA
>CABFOP010088184.1:0-12340 GCA_900683385.1 Anoplogaster cornuta | reverse complement strand
GGATACAGGTCTGATTTTTCACAATGCGACCGCAGTCTGAACAGTCACTCTAGATTGACATTCGTCACAATTCTGCGCTGGCGGGAGTCACTCTGTGAACACAAACATGGAAGACAGCTGCAATGGAGGTAGTCAGTGGAGGGACAGAGGTGTTAGACCTCGTAAGTATTTTTTGGTGACACTTCTATACAAGCAAAACTTGAAACCTGCCGGGAACCTGGTGGAGGGCTAGGAACTAGGAACTACTGTAGCTATTGCACACCACAATAACGTTACAGGCTGGCAGCTACCATTGCAAAAATATTTCTTTACCTACAACTCTCTACAGAACAGACAATCCTTGCTGCCTGCGCATCCCAATCCATTCATTCACCCATTTTCTTTTCCTTTTCTCCCCGTGTATTGTGTAATTCCCCGTGTCTTGCATGGTATTGTGTGATTTTCCATGTGACTTCTAGACCAGGAAGTGACCAGACAGCCGCGTCGGGGTTCCTCCTAGTGAAATATCTTGTAATCGGTGATCCCAGTCGCAGCTCAGTCATGATCAGTCATGTACGTTAGTTTGAAACCCACAACAACTTCAAGACTCCTGATTACAAGATAGCGAGTTGTTATGTGTGAAGTATACAGCGATCTGACGACGACGTCCATCGCCTAGTGGGCACAAACCATTATACATTAAACCGTAAACGCAGACTTCAGTGGCCTCCATGTTTACTTTCGTACGACAGCGTGCTGCATGTGACGTCTTTGTTATTGTTCTTTTGCGCATGCGGCTCAGTTCAGGACCGTCACCAGTTCACACTGGAATTTAATATATGCCACATTTAAAAGATAATGTGAACAGCCAAACAAAAAAATCGGATCTGAGCACTAAATCAGAATTGAGCACTAAGGTTTGCAGTCTGAACGTTAGTCTATGTGTGGAGCTGGCATATGCAGGTGTTTCTCACAGGAAATTGGTTCTCACTGCTATTCACGGCAAATAGCCACGCGTGTCAACATGTGTTCATGTGCTCGTGTAAGTGTGTATGTGGGTGCATGTGCATTTTGTGTGCATTCCAAATGTAGATGAGTTTGAGAGGTAAACTGATCATAGCAAAATAATGTTGACATTTGTGGCTGTAACTGACATCTGCTGCTGTAACACGCCCAAAACAAAAACTGTCTGCTACTGTTCTCGACTTGTCAGGAGTGTCTGATTCGCAATATTGTTGTATTATGTGGTCATATGACATCAACTTCTTCATTGTGGCTAGATATTGCAGTATATGCTTGAACTGCTTCATAAAGTTGGCTGTTAAACACTTGGTTTCATTGCGACAGGCCTTGTGTTGCCAGTAAACACAGATATAGATAGGCCTGGCTTCCTTCTGCTTGTGAAGACAATAGCATGCTTGACCACATGTTGACCACACAGTCATCATGACTTCTCTATTGGTCTCTTTGAGGTGGTCTTCTTTCCAATCTGTCTCACCAGGGTGTTTCCTCTTGTTTGTCAGGACCACAACTGACTTCGTTAACAAGCTGGCTCTCATAAGGATAGAATACTGGTATAAACTAATATTGTACGAAAACAAGCCAGTTGTTGTTGTCATGCATAAATGGAGATTAGTGTATTTTGGGCTGTTTGGAACTGGAGAAACTCTGTTGAATCAGGAGCTCTACTTTGTAGTTTAAATATCTGAAGGCATCTCTTCACTTTCTCTCCCCCCATTCTCTTGCTCCCTCTCACTATTTAGGCGAGGCTATCACTAGGCTAGCTCTGTCTAGTCTGTGTCTTGTCAGTCTCTCTGTCTTTCTCACTCTCTCTTCACCACTCTCTCTCTTTCATCAATCTATCTATCTGTCTGTGTCTAGACAAGGGCGGGGAGGAGGGAAACTGCTGCTGGACATAAGTTGTTTGCCACATTACACTGTGATATACCACCATCTATTGTTCAATGTAAACAATACATTTTGTATTCCTCTCTTCCAGAAGAGCAGCCATGGGGAAGGGATGCATCACAGCCACCAAGTACTTCCTCTTCCTCTTCAACCTCCTCTTCTTTGTAAGTGACCACATTCTTTCATCACTACTTGGTAGTAGGGATGTTAACGATACTAAGACCTTTTTCATGCTATTTTAGACTATAAAATTTTAAAAGTTCATCTCCAAATAAGCCTGGAGTAAAAAACAAACAAACAAAACACTAAAGTACATAATATAACGTACAGTGCAACCAAATTTCTCACTAGAAAAGTAGTGCAAATATTGACCAGTACCTAACCCTAACCCTAACCCTTGAGTAACCCTAACCAGCTGTTTTAAGACAACTGAGCCCATGTTTAAAACTCAAACACAACATTTAACAATATACCAGTGACTGGAGCTTTTCATTGTGATGTGATTGTGATATGGATGTACATGGAGCAGTGTGATGCTAGTGTTACCTTTAAGGCATGTCTCTCTTACAATACTTGCAAAGAGTCTATGTATTGGCACTTTGTCCTGTTGCCATTTTCTTCCTTAATTGGAAACCCAAAATACTGCCACACAGCATACTTCTAATTTGATGAAGTTTCCTCAATTTCAGTTTCTAGCACCTTCTAAGTAAGTACACACCTCCGTTTGAAAAGACCCAGTAGGCTCAATTTCAGTTTCACCTGAGTCCATCTTGCAGCCAGCTACGTCTAAACAGTAGTGAGTTCAGCCACTGGAAGTGTGATGACCCAAGCTAAAATGTGCTAGCCTTGCGATCTCTAGTGTTTAAACAATTCTAGATATTAGACTGCAGCTGAAATCTCAGACATTTTTTCATCTTCACGATACAGATTGTCAACGTTTTGTATCGCAAATTGTGCCACGTGTCACAAACTTTTGTTACATCCCTACCCGGTAGCCATGCTACAGTAACTATAGATGCATAGCTCACAATGCTGTTCAGTTTGCTGTTTCAAATTGGTTACTGTAGACTGAGTATGATTGGTAGATCTTTCATCAATCTCTGTTGATGACGTGTATTAATTGTCAGCAAAGTCAGCAATTTCTTGATAACCATCCACAGGGAGAGAGAGAGAGAGAGAGAAGAGCATTAGACCCATTAGTCTGCTGTACATCCTTAAATATGGTACCTGACACTTTTCAATTTGTCCTCCACAGATCTTCGGAGCATTGATCATGGGATTTGGACTATGGGTTCTCCTTGACAATCAGAGTTTCATTGCTGTTCTACGTAAGTGAAATGACAAACAAACTCACGCGCGCACACACACACACACCTAAAGAGTCCTTCTGCCACGTCCTACAGTGATACGTCAACAAACGTTCATCACTTTTGACTCATGTCAGTTCAACTGTCCTCAGCCCAACAAAAGGAAGGGAAAACTCCTGGCTTGTGCAGCTTATGTGGATTTCATTCCGTTGGGCTCATTCCTACGGACCCAAGGGAAGCAGGCAATAAAATCAGAGGGATGTTCACAGCAAACCAAAAATGTGACCCACAACTGAAACCCGATGACTTCCTCAACCTCTCGAAGGCAGCATTCTATTAAGACACACACACATTCAAACACACACAAACACACATGCACATCCATGGTGGAATTAGGTCAGTGAGAGGAGGTGACAGGCTCTCACTGTAAACACGATTGTAAAGGAATCTCAAGTTGCTTCATGTTATGTTAGAAAATAGCAGCTTACTTCCAATCAGTAGGTTACCGAAATGTACTTTGAACTTGGCTGTTCACCATCCTTCACCTCCCCAACTGCACAAACACACTCTCACACCTGCACAGATGTTATAACAGATCTATTTCTAGACCCTTCTTGTTGAGTGAGTGGGAGGCAGCGGAGAAACTGTGAAAAAGAAACCAAACCAATGCTCCAGGTGGCAAGTTTATTAGCTTTGTCACAGGCATATTGTGTCTAATTTAGGTTATCTAGAATAGAGATACCGCAGAAAGCATAATGAAGTCTAGTTTCAGCCTTGCCTGAAGACGAACAGGGAACCATGGATGGAAACTCAAACCACCATAAATCTCATTATAAATGCTTTCAATCTGTTCAGCCCAGATGGAGAGTTGCTGGGAGCAGCAGTAGAGTTCTCCCAACACCACCAAGAAGAATCCTTTCAGTTTCTTATCTGGCAACTTACACTTTGGAAGTCAAATCCAGCATTTTAAATGAGACTATAAGATTTACTGCTCATAGAGAGGAGTCTGTGTTTAATTCCAATTCACACTTTAAAGTTATTTAGCCCTTCTGTTTGCAATCCATCACCACGAGAAGTTTCTGGAAGAGCGAGGCCCATCTGAGCAGAGCTGGAGAAGGCTATATTTAGGCTAGACGTCCATTCTGCTTTGACTAATGAGTTGCAAAAAGACTGGAGTTTTGACAAAGACCGACCAGAACTGGCCTTGTTTCCTGCACCAGTCAAACTGGGTCCTATCTTCCTCTGGCTCATATTTCAGCACTCGGTGGAGTCGCTCCAAGGTCATTGCTGAGCCGAGTCTGCGTATCTCTGGTTGGGCGGTTGGAGCACAGAAAGCAGTACAGTGTCTTTCTACCATCCCTACCGGCCCTATTCCTATTGTTATTATAATCCAGCTGCTCCTCCAGAGATAGCTGTGATCCTGCTTCACTGATACCCTGAGGATATCTCTTTCTATTTTGAGCCGGTGACCTTCTTTCCTCCTTTGCTTTCTCTTCCCTGTTCCAAGGGTGGGCCCTTCTCAGCTCCTCCATGGATCCCTGGAATCCTAACCTCACTGAAAATCCCTCCCCACTCTCTATAGAGGGACAAAATCCAAAGTAGCAGGCAACTTTGTTTATTGACTCTCTGGCTTCCCCTCAGAAATTGTACCATAGCCTAACAAAAATAGGTTTTCAGTTTCCATTCTTGATGCATTATATTAATAGAGCCCTTTGCAGCTGTCCCAACTACTTCTGGGGGACTTTGGGAATGTTTTGATTTCAGTTTTTCTTTTTTTAAGATTTCCCCCTATTCTTCTTCAGTTAAAGGCTCAGCTTTCCCTCTCTCAATGTACTTTCCTCTCTATCAGTGCAGCACTGTTAATAGTTTACCACAGTGACATGACATCTTGAGTTTATCATGCTGGCACTTGCTAAAACACAGCTTGCCATATGTTTAAACAAAAGTGAGCCTTGGAGAGGAGCTCTATGAATGTGCCAAAGCACAATGTGGAGGTATGCTGCAGATCAGTTCTGAAACGTTTTACCAATCTTCCAAACAGAGGTTGGGAAATCATATTTGATTGGAACCTTTAAATTTAGAAATTCAGCTCAATGTTGATCTAGTTATGTTTACAGCTTAAATCTGTATATAATATCAAGCATTAATGTTTCCCCACTGTACACAGACTGTGAATGCATGGCTCTGATCTTGTTTACAGAAGGATCTGCAATACCAAAAGTCCTCCCTCCTCCCTCAGCAACTTTCTTAAAGGGCACCATGATTCTTGCTTCTTTCAATGGAAATTTCCATGGAAACCACCCGAGGAACTATTTTGGAATATTCAGCAGAGACCTTAGATGGAAACCTGCCACAGTGCAAGACAGAGCAGTGCAGTAACCAGGCAAACACATGCTGACTTCAGAGAAAGCTATGTTTTAGCATTACCACAGAAGACGCACAGATGCTAGCAACAGAGGAGGGCTTGTAAAGTATCTGTTGGATAACTTGGATACACCTGGTGGAGAGTCTGAGAAAATACACTTTTTTGGAAGTTTGCAGTTTGGAAAAGTTCTTCATTTGAGAATGTTAAAATTTTCAGCTGAAGTGTAGAAGTTACCCCAATTGTGTTTTACTACAGGACACGGTTGGCGGCCGATTCCAGCTCAGTATGATGACAGAGGAAATTGTATGAAATTGTGTATTGCTATAACATACAGTACCAGGAATATTACAAAACTATTCCTATTCAAGACTGGTCCATGTGCAGCATTGTTTTGAGAATGCATCAGTGTTGCATGACATTTAAGCAAACTCCAGGGTAGGGATAGTGTAGTTTTCAGACAATTGGCTATCGGTTCCGATTGACAAACTGCCAATAGTTAGGGACCGATTGTTGTTTTTTTCCATTTAATGCGTTTTATATTATTGAACAAAACATTTTCATTATTTATTTTGTATTCTATGAATTTATTTTTATTTTATTTTATTATACCTTGGGGGAAAACATTTTTGGTAAATGTTTTCTGTGGATCAAATTAATCTCATGAATTTATTCTCTTAATTCAATTAAATAAGTTTAATTACAATAAAAGTTTTCAATCTACATTCTATTTTGCAGTGTTTTTGTGCTTAACAGGAAATAATGAAAGTAAAGACTAAAAGGTATAGCAAGAAAATCTTAGGAAAAGAGTAGAAAGATATAATAATAATAGTAGTAACACAATAACAACAACAAAAATGTAAGATTACTTTAAAGTTTAAAATCAGAGATAAATGTTGCATGTAACAACAATAAAACAAGAACATGAGAATAAAAAGTAGATGGGCCTTTTCATAAAAGTGCGTTTTGAAAAGTGCTTTAAAGGATGATACTATTGTGCAATGCTACTTCAGCACTAAACTTTGGGCTTTATTTTCTCTCTACTCTATCTTTGCTCCAGATATTGATCTCTTGTGTCATTGGCAGGAGCCTCAGCAATTCCTCACATACAGTACTTTGGTTGCAAAACACACACACTTGTGTTCAGTGTGTGTGTGTGTGTGTGTGTGTGTGTGTGTGTGTCTGTGTGTGTGTGTGTGTGTCTGTGTGTGCGTGCGTGCGCACGCGTGCGTGTGTTGTGTTTGTGTGAGAGAGTGAGTGTTGGTTCATGTGTGTGAAAGATAGAGAGAGACAAACTGAAATGGTGTAACATGCTGGATATGCTGAATATAGATCATATGTTTCTCTGTTCCTCTAAATGCTACCCTACAGCCACACACACGCACTCTATATAGTGCCTGCTCTCTACTTAAAAGAGGTGGAGGGCCCAAGAGACCTTTAGCTTGCAATTATTCTCAAACCACCACGACATAGACGTATGTCTTTTTTGTAACCCATGTAGTACCAGGGGTGTACATGCATGTGTTTACGTGTCTTCATATAGGTATCTGTGTGTCTGTGTGTACATTCATGGATGCACTTGGCTGAGTGTACAGTCATACAATCTTATACAGCAGAATTCCACTTGGAAAGGCTTCATGTGGAAATATTCATTCACATTGTCTATCTGCCAGGGTTTATCTCATGATTGCTGAATGGAGAATCAACAGATAATATGACACAGGGATTTTGAATAACAATAACTGCATCTATTCAGTGCCGTATTGAGCCAAAAGCTTTGAGGCGACATGGCATTTTGTGCTAGATGGGTTGGTGTGACCACGGTAGATATGGTCGGGGGAGAGTTATACGATAGTGCTCGCTGGTTCGCCTGGACCAAGAACCTCTGGGAGTTGGAACCATATCACAGAGCAAGCCCAGACCCAGGCTTCATCTGCAGACCAAACTCTGGCTCTCTGGAGCTCCTCCAGCCCAGATAACACACATAAGCCACATAATGGCTCCAGTTTACCTCCTCTCCAACCTTCCAATCAGTCCCCTCTTGGATCTTGGATACCAAAGAGGGAAATCAGTTCCTCTATATGCACATCGCCTTGTCTTGGTCTTGCTCTCTCTGGTGGCCTATTAAAATGATCTTTTGGGCAAGAGAATTGCTGAATTCAGCATGGAAGCTTTTTTGGTTCGCTATAGGCTTCTGTATCAACATGGTCTTGTGTGTGCACTAGGTCTATACCTCTGAGCTCCAAATTTGTTTGTAAGCACGCACTGTGGTTGAAATAGAAAAACTAGAGCAGAGATAAGGCCCTGAGTTCTCTTGCTTAACAAGATTATATTTGCCAGTGCATTGTGTGCATAGGGTTGTATTGTATGTTAACCATGCACTATGAGTTTAGCTACAGTAAAGCTATAGCCTAATATACATGCACTTGGTAGCACAAGTATGCTTTGCAGCTTGCATGTGTATTTCTGTGGTTTAGTTGATGTCTTCCTGTGTTGTTTTCTTTCTTCAGAGGAGTCATCAAATACGTTGAAGGTGGCCTCCTACATCCTCATCGGAGTGGGTTCCTTGTCCATGGCCATGGGCTTCTTCGGCTGCATTGGAGCAATCTACGAAATCCGTTGTCTGCTGGGCCTGGTGAGGCATTATGAATCACTTTCAGGGTATAGGGTAACACCTTCACAACAACAGAAAAGCCATTCAAACAACCAAACCTAAAACTGTGCCTCATTTAAGACGTAACACCTAACTATGTTGCAGTCATTAACACACATGTCTACCCATTATATATTTAAAATTATATGCAGCCTTTTGTAAAACACAAACGTTTTTTTTTTTTCTTCTTCTGAGAATTACATATGAAGCAGAACTTGCACTTGCTTGAAATCTCATGTTCTTGCTCGGCTAAGAACACATGATGGATTCCTGAAGGACAGTAAAGCCCGCCCTTATTTCTGCTTATGTGTGGCCAGCAGCATGTGTGGATTTACTGAGAGGAGGGGGTTACAGGGATAAAGCCAGTGGGATTTAGGGGGTACATGAAGAGTGGGGATGGGTTTTAAACCTGCTAAGGGTTAACATTGGAACTGCGTTGACCTACTTCCCCCATTGATAATGACCAGCTGGCTGCCCATGTGCTTCTCCAACAGCGAGAAGCACACTGTGGAACAATCTTTAATGGCTTACACTGTTCCTCTGTTAATGTTTCATAGATTATGTTTAAGATGTTTTAACTCAAATGAAAATGAAAGGTAAGAATGTTGCCCAGAGATGTGATATCTAATGGAGATTAGTGATTTCCTGTTTGTTTTTTTCATCAGGGGTTGTGTGTGATGACATCCTTGCTTGATATTCTCTGCAAACATGGCCTGACTAGCACAGTAATGTCAGGGTTCTGATTGTGAACATAGTTATAATACTATGTCTGTCCCTTTATCTGTCACAGTACTTCACCTGCCTCCTGCTCATCCTCATTGCTCAGGTGACTGCTGGAGTACTCATTTACTTCCAAAGGGACCGGGTGAGTCACTGTTACCTAGCTCTAATGTAATATCTCCCTCTTTGCTTCTCTCTCTCTCTTCCCTTCTTGCGGGTTTTTGATTGAAGTAGGTTACTGGTGGAAAGTGAGATAGAGGGCAGGTGGGCTCAAAGGGAGATCTGTGACATCTATAGAGGAAGTAGCACTGAGGCTCCTGCACTGAATGTTTCCACTGTATTTTCTCTCAGTTCCCCCTCTAAGTGAGTGTGGGTTTGTCTGACAGAGAGAGAGAGAGAGAGCACAGGGTTTCATTGTGGGTACTGATGAGATACACATTTAACTGGTATGTCTAATATTGCCACATCTGAGACAGTGGTAATAATCACCCCTGCTTGCCACTGACGTCTCTGATGACACAGTGCCCCCTAAAGGTGGGATTGGCAACTCACTCTCGGGCTTGATTTAGTGGCTTTGATCTGGCTTGAAAAGGGCCATTTAAGATAATGTTTTGTTGAAATGTTTTGAAGTACCAGACCAAACTCTCATTTGTACTTCTGTGCATAGAGGAAGTGTTTGATCATACCAACCCCTCTGACCGGTTTCATGTTTTGTGAACACTGACATTTTCTCCCCGGCACTTAAAAAAAGCCCTACCCATGATCAGCCTCACTCGGGATAGGTGGAAGCTGCTGTTTGCCTTTCGGCTGAACGGCAGCTGTGTGTCTGTGAGAGCAGTACGCGTGTGTCCCTCGCCTAGACCGGCTCCCTATGTTTAAGGTTTACCACAGGGCAGGGTGGCGCCCTTTCCCAGAACAGGGTGTCTCCTATACAGCACTGAAGAGACCTCCCTACCACCCTGCTGCGGCTCACACACATAAACACAGAACCATGCTCCTACTTAGCTGTACTTGTGTAATGTTTCAAGCCGTCACCAGATTTCATCAGGTAATACTAACTCAGGTATTGCGGGGGTAAGATGTGGTGGCAGTGTTTGGGTATTTGCTTTTATTTCCTCAGTACTGTCTTTAGTTTTTTTTTTTGTGTACCTGTTCTATCTGGAATGCACAATTCACTGTTTTCTGTGTCTCACACACCAACACTCACACATAAATGTTCAGCTATCCATGTTATTTGTGTGATCAGTTGTGTATATTACTGATTTGTACACTTTGGATTATTGATATCCCATCTTCATGGTTTTCCCTCAGCTGAAATACGAGATGTCCAACATCATTAAGGGAATGCTGGTCAACTACACCGGCCAGAACAGGACCACAGAGCACACTTGGGACTACATTCAGAGGACGGTGAGTTGACTCCTGAACCTGGTTTATACATGGCTTAACCCAGGCTCAGAGGGCTCTAGATGACTCTAGAGAGTGGAGGGTAATGTATAGTATGTATAGACTATAGTAATTAAGTAAAACTAGAGTAAGTTACCATATCCATAGCACCTTTCTTAAGCTAGGTACAGAGTGCTGTAATATAAAAGGAACAAAATAAACAAATTAACAAACAGGATGACTTGCATTGCTGGCTTTTATACCCCTTCAGCACAGCAGAAATAGCACAAGACCATGTAATATGAATATTACCATAACAATATAAATAAACACTGTAACAGGTTACATTAACATAAGCCATTTGGTGGATGCTCTTATCTAAAGCGCCTTATAGTACCATAAGTGCATCATTTTTTAAGAATGGGTCGCTATATTGGGAATTGTACCCCTAACCCTGTCAATGTGCCCCATGCTCTACCCATTGAGCTATGCAGGACCACATTACAACGTGTTAGATAACCAAATAACCTATAGCAAATAAAGACAAGTTGAAGTCAGAAAGTGCCATGTTTCCTTCCCCCTTCTTCGTTCTCTCTCTCCTGCCAAGCTTCTTTCCCCCGTGGTGTTATTGGGAACAGCAGCCAAGAAGGGATTGGTCTCAAACAACACAATTGGAACCCTCCTTCACTGTGGCAATGGATTTTACAGTTTTATATTAATCGTATTTGATGTGCCATTAATCTTGCTATTGCTTTCGCTCCTTTCTTTTGTCCTCTTTTTTTACTTTTTGCCCCTGCCAGTATCCTGCTTTATGGCCTTTTTAATTCAAACTCAATCTTCTTTCTCTCTATCTCTTTCCTCTGACTAGATGAAGTGCTGTGGGTGGAATAATCCAGGTAACTGGACTGAGAACATCTTGATTAAAAACAGCTCGCAGTTCCTCTACCCCTGTTCCTGTCGCAATGAGTCCCTGCCTGGCACTGAGATCAAGGAGACAGGCTTGTGTGAGCACCTGTCCACTGAACTTCCTGTCTTTGAAACGGTACATAATACTTCTAAAACCTCAAATGCTATTCTTTCCCTGAAGTTAAAAATCATTGTCTAAAATCCACTTGTTCAGCTACGCTCATCGCTGTTTATGTTATTTGTCCCATCTCAGTCTAAGCAAGTGAACAGTATCAAGGCCAGCATGGAATACGTGGGTCAAATAGTATTTGCAAAAAAATAGTTAAAGTTGTACAAGTAAAATGACTGCTACAAAGTTTAGATAATTACACCTGAAAGTGAGTTTTATTACAATTCTATACTCTTCTGTGACTGACACTTTACATGATCTGAATTGTTCTACTGCCATAAGGAGGTAAAAATTGCTCAAATCTCTTTAGAAATGCTATTTGACCCAGGACTGCAGCATGGCAGGGTTTACTTTGGTTTACTTCACCAAGGTGAAACATAGAAAAGATATGCTTGAACATTTTGTAAGACTATTTCCCACCTTTTCACATTATGTAACTAGACTTGACTCATGCACATTGTGTAACCCATGCTGCCAACTCAGTGTGGCTGTAGGGTCATACTTAATCAGCCAAGCGTGTAGTGCCAGCTGAGGCGTGTTGTTTGTGTGATTTGTTCAAACACCAAGAAAACTCTACTGTGTTGTTGTTTGGTCTGTGTGTTTCAGGATCCTCCTCTCTCTCTCTCAGTCTACCATTTTTCTCAACTCAGCTAAGTCCTGTTATTCTTCCCCTCAGCGGCTCAGTCCAAAGACAACAGTTGTGTTTGGAGAAGGCTCTGTGCATGTCCGGCTGGGATCATGCAGCCATTCACCCCACCCCCTGTCTTTCTATGTCTCTCTTAACCTCCCTCTCTCTCTCTCTCTCTCTCTCTCTCTCTCTCTCTCTCCTTCTTCCCTTCTTTCTGTTTCTCTCTCACCGTCTGTCTCTCTACAGAGGATCTTCAACTCGTTTGTGTACACCGAGAAGACATCAAACGGAGAGACAGAAGTGCAGCAGGTGAGTAACAAAG
>CABFOP010088180.1:0-15143 GCA_900683385.1 Anoplogaster cornuta | reverse complement strand
GGAGGGGGGGGGGATAGCCCCTCCTTACTTCTGTAAAAGAAGGAGGAAAAAAATGAGAGAAAGAAAAAAAAGAGGGAGGAAGAAAGGAAATCGCAGCCATACGGGCTGTGCTCCGCGGCTGAACTGTATCTGTTGTTCAGTGGCGGGGTGGAAAAGACGTTATACGGCGGCGCTGCTCCTCCCTCTACCCTGCAACCTCATCTGTCAGCCATTAGTTAATCAGGGTTGGTAACACGGAGCAGAGAAAACTGGCACAGCGCGTGGGACCAGGGGGACAGCTTCACCTCCGAGAGCAAGAGGAGGGCAACGACTCGGGGACCTCCACTTCACTGGTGCTGATTCACTCACCAGCACTCACTCAGGTAAGACTGTTCCACTTAGCAGACTTCAGCTGCCGCAAGTGTGCCGTCGAGCTGCTATTCTCACTTTTACTTAAGAAAGGAAAATAGAAAATAGTAGCGCCTGCCTTTGGAGAACGTCAAATGTCAGATGGATGTGTCTATATGGCTGGGAGGCTGGTGCAGTAGTCATTATAAGGCAACTGAGAATTGCAAGATGAATGCTGTGGCATGAGAGTATCTGGTGCCTGGTATCACTAGTAACTGTGTGCTTCCTCTGCACTTTTATATATAGATATTGTGTTAGAGGTTAACAAGTTATGTCGGTGTACTAGTGTGATTCCATTGACACAGATGTTCTAATATTTGGAAAATGGGGAAAAGGTCGTTTTAATATAAATAGAAACCCGCGTGAGAAAAGACACAACGGGTCACATGGGAAACGGCATTCTCTTGAGACAGATTTGACCTCCCAAGTTGTAGCAACAATTAATTTCACATGATTAGGTGGGTTAAATGTAGTATAATCCGATGAGGTGCATCTGGGAATAATATGGATTACTATAAAATGGAATGACATGATCACCTCTAATTTGGCACAGTGTTGAAAACAGCCCAAGTAAAACAGCTTTTTTTTTTTAAAATGCTCTCCAAGCAGAAGTACTGCAGAGAGATATTTAGCCATTTAGAGCCATACCTAACAGCCAGGCAGCTCTTGTGTAGTGCTTAATGCCTTTAAGCAGCATTCCTGCTTCACTAATGTTTCGCAGTTCTGGAACAATTCACACAATTGAGTGCCAAACCAAATCCAGCTAATTCATGTTTACTCTGCAGTATAACACCTGATTATAAAACAGCCTGGAGTGTTTGTTGCACAGCCGATGTCTGATTTCAATGACATTTGCAAAATGTTACAGGTAGATTTTGACACTATAAGAATGATATGTAATCGAAATAAGTTACTTTTCAATTTAAAAACTTTTTTTTTATGAGCACCAATGTCTTTGTCTAGGAATGGCGGGGAGCACCCTCAAGATCACCCCACCCACTCCTTCGCTGGGAACAGGTAAGCAAATTGGATACACAGAGATATTTAGAGAAAGAGAGAGAGAGAGAGAGAGGAAACTTGACCAGTGTTGAAAAAACTGTCACACTATGACAAACAAAACAGCTAATATTGTACCTCAAAGTGAGATGAGAAATTCCACAACACACAACTAACAACTCTGGATTAGATCAACACTGCTTTGTGTTTACATAGGCCTTCATTTGATTACTGTTTACTATGGGAACAAACGGTGTGTGCAAACATCTATTATTGTGAGAACTGTGAGCATCAATGTGTTTTTGTTTGGCAATAGTGGCAGAATTAGACACTTTTCAAACAATGGTTTGCGCTGAATCTGCTTCTGCACAAATACCATAGTGTGAGTTCTGCCAAAAATGAGATTTTCCTTTGGCCAGATCATCATTCTAGATAAACTAGCTTTGTACTTAACATTCATATTTGATATGCTAGTTCATTTTTCATTTTCAACTTGCTTCTGTACTACTGCATTGGTGTACTACAGTATCATGAAATAAATTGTATTATTAAAAGAGCACTACAGTTTAGTTATTAGAGTGTTTTAGTGGATTTTTGTTCAACTTTTCATGCCAGAGCAAAAATGCATTGTTTAGGAGTGAAGCGAAAGCCTGCAATTTTAGACCACAAAGGATAGATTTTTTGTTGTTGTTGCATCTATCCTATATTTACTGGCTCTAAGTAATACCATATCTTAGAATGTGTGAGTGCCAAGGTCGAATTCCGATCACATTGCAGCATGCTCACAATACAAGTGGATGGTAATACCAAGCATATGGTAACTGTAGTTACAATGACTCTTCAAAGGAGCTCAGTGCTGACCTGGAGCAAGAACAAACTTGCAAGTAAGAGCTGTGTGAAGATAGTCTAGAATTTGATACCCCGAACCACGAGTTGTCAAGGTTGTGAGATAGCTCAGACACAGCTCAATATGGTCATCTATACTTTTGCAAAATCTTGATTTATGATGTATACACCATATCAAACAAGGCCAAATGACAATGCACTTCCAGATAATGATATGGGTGTTCATTGAATTCATGTGCATGGATTATGTTGAAGATTAGAAAGAGAGAGAGAGCGACAGTGAGAAGGAGGGAGAGAAGGGGGGATAAGACATATGGTCATGGTGCATGCAGTCTGCTTTTCTGTTCAAGGTCCTGTTTTGCAGAGAAGTTTCAAAGACAGAAATCAAAACAACACATGTTGTCAACGTGGGAACAGCTGGTAAGAGCGTCGTGGGGCAGCGGAATGTCAAGAGTCATAGATCTTTTATCCATCAGGCCAAAATAGCCACCCAGACTTGTTTGAAACCACGCACAGGAGCACTCCAAGCACTTAACACTAATGCTAAATGTCCAACTCATCTCCCACGTCTAACCTAGTCTGTACCCAATCCCATGTATTCAACATGCCAGTAGTCTAAGTGGAATAGACAAAATGAAATGGGTAATACACAATAGTAATACAACAATAGATTTCTAATAGATGTACAGTCAGCTACAGGAGCTGCAGTGTGCTTGTGATTGGAGATGAAGTCAGTTAAACTGAACGCCATAGTCTGCACTCCATGCCAAACTATGACTTGGTCATCTCAAATAAACAACCCGTTGAGTAGGCATATAGAGTTTCCTCAACACAGTTTCCTTTTAAGTCAACACCACTCAGAAAAGATACACTGAGCAACCATAAGTCAACATGGAATGACAAAACAGCCCAGTTTTTCCGTCTGTCTAAACATTCCACTGGGAGCTTTTTCCATTACCGTGCTATATTGAAACATCCAACACTGCCCAGTTGAGTACTCTGCTGAAGTTTAGCAGAGATGGCAAAAAATGAAGAAAAAACATGACATACAAAAAGCAGATCAGGCATGAAGTTATAAAGTAGTGACCCTTTGACAGAGGATATCCAAGTCCAACTCCCTCTTCCTGTTAAATGTTACCAAACTGCCTTTCTAATCTATCATAGTTACTGCTGAGGAAGTGACGCAAAAGAGAATCCAATAGTTATTACAGTTTTTTAATGGAGGCAATTGGACCTTCACACCTGCTCTATGTGTGTCTCATTACCACGAACCTCCAAGCAAAACACTCTGTTTATACCAATCCTTTTTTTATGGCAGTATTATGGGGGTGACGTTGCTTTTTTGTGTTTGAGTGCAAATCACTGTTTACCAAAATTGCTATCCCCCTTTGAAATCACTGTTTACCAAAACTGCTATCCCCTTTTGAATCCCTCCCCCCTTGACTCCCCCAAGCTGCTAATGTATCTGGTCTCAGCCAAGTCCATGGGTGGTACTAAGTCTTGACAAAGGCAGTAAGCCTTCATCAGTGAATGCTCAATGATTTAAATTATTATTATTAAATAATAATAATAATAAATAATAATAATAATAATAAAACCCAGCTACTGGCAATGTACCTTGCATTTCTGGGCCCATTTTTTTGTTTGGTGTTGTATTTTTCTTAATCCTGCAGATAACTGGATACACGTTACGTCAATATATTCTCAGTGAAGCTACAATGGAGATTGATAGCAGAATCTAAAACATCAATTGTACATGTCATGTTTGGGTGTCAGCCACTCAAAAACAAAGAGCAAGGGCTTCCTTTCTAGACCAATCATTTTGCAATGGCGTTCAACAATCATGCAGAAAGAAATCCATTGTAGACGAGGCACAGATACCAATTTCTGCACCAACAGTAGCCTTAATAGACCAGATCTTTGTGGATCTGTTGTTGGTAATGTAACAAGTGAATTACAACACAATTACAAAAAATAACTCCTGGAATGCACCAGACAACACAGACTGGTGACATCTAACAGTGTGAGTATTTGAGCGTGGATTTTTCCTTTAAGTGTCTTTTAATAACAAGTGGAGAAGGGGCTGAATATGTAACTTCCATGAAATTGCATCAGACACTGACTGACATACTGAAATAACCTCTCCATCTGTTGACCAGTGGCTCTGCTAATATAGAACAAAAATACAAAACAGACCTGACAGGTAGCTAACTGATGTGGAACGTACAACACTCACACTAGAATAGTCGGAATAAGTGCAGATAATCAGCAGCAGAAAGAGTACAGGGATATCCACAGTGTAGCTCACCAACATCAGCGTAGTCTAGTATGCCTTTCATAAGATTAAATTAAATTATGAAATGAAAAATGACTGACTCCCTTTTACTTAAAGTGGGTTAGAGCAATTTTCTAGGACACCCAATCTATCATTGTCAATCCCATAGCTGTAAGAGGGCCAAAAGTGTTTCATGAACTCCAGTTCATTCCATCAACTTGATAGCATCGGCAGGCCCAAACAAGACTAGGTCCCAACACGTCTGCATTGGCAGCCTCATGTGACTGTATTCATTTAAGTGGTGTCTTAGTAGTCACTCCTAGAGGCTCACGAATACTCCAAAATACTTCACAAACCAGTTGAGGAAAAGCAGGCGCTGTCTTGCTATGCCAAAGTAAGGCCAGGTTGCCTATCATTCGACCAGCCGGGGATAGCCGAACCTAAATGCTTCCAGATTTTCACACCCTGTCTCCTCTCATTTCATCTCATTGCATCTGCCCCCAGCTGGATTGCTCACAAACAACATCTACCCTTGCTAGACAGTCTTGTCTCTGAATTTCTATGCCCTGCCCAAACTCAGTGTGGTTTGGAGTCAACGCTAAATGAGACTCAAATGTGCACGGCAACAAGCCGCAATACAACAGACTTCATACTCCAGCGTTTGACGTCAACTATGCTCAATAGCAGATGTCCATAAAAACAGGAGGGTCATTGGTTTGCATGAAAGACACGTGGCTGCTGATGTTCATTTTTTCATCTACCACATGTACAAAATAAATATCTATCTATCAGTGATGAGAATGAAAAAATGATCAATCATGGTACAGTATGCAATACATGTTTGTTATTTCTTTCTAATGAGGTGTGGGATCTTCTTTTAATTGCTCTCTAAATTACAATAAATTGCAAGGAAGCCTATGCAAGTGCTGGCAAAGATATTTTTAAAAAATCATGCCAATATTACAGGGCCAAAACAAAATGATTTGAAACAGATCAGAAACTCAATGAGGGCAAAAATAATAATCTGAAAAATATTTATTGCAATATTTTATATTTTCTGTTATCCAACATGTTATCCATCTGCTTGACCTGATATAAACTCCATTCCTGCTGTGAAAGCTATGCTTTGGTCCAAATAGTTTGAATCTTCAGATAACATCTCACAGCATCTGGTTCAGTGCTTCTAAAGACTTCAGTCTCCTGGTCAGCCAAATTCTACAAGCCATAGCTCCTAATTTTTAACAACAAATGAGCAATTGCATCATTTTGCTCATTTTGGCTACAAAAAAACTCTTACAAGCCCAAATGTAACATTAACACCCAACTCAGATTTCAATTTTAACCATGACAAGAGCCATGCTTGTGAAAACCACAGCCATAGCTCCAATTGCTCGTGCTAGACTGGCATATGGGCAAGATCTGGAAACACAAGCCTAGTGATGTCACGACCAACTGACCCCAGGGTGACAGGTTTGGAGAATGTTCCTGCCCAGTGGCCTCAGGCCAAAATCAAGTATGTCAATGCCGTGCATGTGGATTTCATTTGAACCAGCATGTTTAGTTCAGAGTCACTTCAACTACGATCCCCCTCCATGGGAAACCCGCTCTTGGCAGGAAATGGCATGTTTTTGTTAGCAACAAACAGGCATAAATTACTAAAATGGTGGTGTGGTTGCCAATTCATCACACACAGCCTTATTGTTGCTCTGACATGACCATTGCTTTAACGGTAATCACCATTAGTTAATGATATTTACCTATATGTGAAACTGTGCTGCTCTATACCCAAAGGTTGTGCAATAAATATGAAATATTTGTTTTGTGTCTGGTTATTTTTTTTAATATCTCAAATACTGTTCAAATTAAGAAATGTAAAGAGTATTGCTTTGACTATCAATCATTTAGAAAGAGTCTCAGAAGCTCTCACTGCAATTTAAAGGCATCATCTGACCCTACAAAGATCCAGGAAGAAAATGGGGCTGTCCCCTACTGAAGAGATTCTCAGAGACCTCTTAGGATTTTGTCAACTAAGTGGATTGTCGATTTAATTGGCAAATCTGTAAAATTGTTTGGTGCACATTATTGTCCCTCTGTAAATGGACACAAACATACAAATTATGTTTATTAAAGAGCAATGCATATTTGTGAATATTGTTGAGATGGTAGTATATCATAAATAAAGTAATTAAATTTTTCAAAATGATTTGATTATTGTGTGAGAAACAATTTGTTGACTAATTTCCTAAGAGGGGACAGAACTACAACATACAGTACAACAGAAAATATATTTTAAGAAAATACAAAGCATGTGTGAGATGTATTTACTAAGAATTAATTTCATATCAAGAATTAAAAATATATATTTTGTGACGAATATACTAAGATTTCATTCATGAGTTACTGCTGCAAACTGATTTGACTGATAGTAATAATCACTGGTACACACATGCAAGTATTTCTCTATAGCTTAGAAAAACAATTTGGGACTGCTGCCAACAACAGAGGCCACTACACAAGGTAAGTTAATACTCTATGGCCATGAATAAAATTTTGCCCATGTTATGCAATACATGGACCTCAAAGCTATGCTATTTCTACTCTCTTATAAGCTGCTTATAAACCTGCTGTTTCACGCAGACATGACAGACATGCAGAGTCCTCTTTCATAACATTTCAGAGAATGAAATCAAGGCCTCTTTTGAATTCCTATTTATGATAAATGTCACATAACTCCAGACCATTTTATCACAGAAGATGATGCCGGGTTTAAGTTTAATCAGGTCAAAACTCTCAGATACAGTATTACATAATAAAGAGCCTCCTACCACGCTATATTAGTTGAATTCTAGTGTACTTGTGTAAGTGAAAGACCCCCCATTAAACTCAGTGATTTGCTCTCTTCTGAGCTGCCTTGTTAACTGAGGCCTGTGGTAAGGCATACAGATATTTTCATTTATATTGTTTGTTGATATTACTTTTTGCCCAGGTACTTTTTAATGTTTGTGCTCTCAGACTTAACTCCTCCTTAGAAGGAGGCACAAATAAATCAATCAGCAGTATTCCATAAACATTGCTTTCAGGCCTTGATTTTGGACCTCATCAACTAAACAACCTTTGCCAACATTGATTGATACCAATTATTGTAAAAGTAATACTCTGTCGGTTTCCAGCCAAAGGCATTATAGAGAGCTCTATTAATACAATTGTAAACAGATGTGCCACCCAGTGCCAAAGTTTGATTTGGACTTAGTATGTTTTCTCTCGGGAGATTACAAAATAAAATGCTAAAACCCATAATATAAATGGCCTGCAGTCTCTTTTACACTACTCTATGCAGCTGTATGTCCTGAGGTAAGATAGAAAAAAAGATTGTATGCCACCAAAGATAGCATTATACAATGATTATTAAAATATACTCAAGGGAGTGAAGTCAATTGTGGGTGAAATACCAAAAACCACAAAATGACCTACAGAACAAGTCTTTTCTATAAGCTCTTTATGCTAAACTACAGTACTTGACCTCAAGGAAGCATATACCGAAACATACAGTGCTGTATTGCATGCACATGGCTCATGAGGACATTAGTGTTCTGGTGAGCTATGCACATTCAAGACTAGAATAACTACAGTTTGTAAATGTGTGAACTAAAAAAGTGCCAAGTAACAAAAAAGATTTCATGTTAAAGCGATAAAGTAGTAGACTGCTACCATTTTGTGATGTACTGTGTCTTATTTTGTTTTCCCATCTTGTAATCCTATGTCTTGGTGAAACACTTTATGGATTTTTTTATGTCTTCATAAACTTGGACATGAATTGTTTTATTATGAGTGTAAAAAGCAATTACTAATATTGTTCAAGGCAACTTCTGCCTAAGAAAATCTTGCTAAATCTTGCTAAGTTTGCCAGTAGAATATTGCACTGAGAAACAACACAAATTTCACATTTATGTTTCTTTAATAATCTTTACAGTGGGAAAAGCTAATTCAACATGTTTATGTATTTTTGCATGTGAATGAAATAAATAGCAAAAAGAACAACAATGAACCAAAAATGCAAAATAAAACAGAGTTACCCCCCCTGGAGTTTGGCAACTGTGCACCATGGGGTTAAAAAATGAAGAGCTGCAAGAGAAACTGCCATGGCTGAGGAGTCTTGGTTGGAGTGGGAGTCTTGGGAGGGAATGACAGATGAGAGCGAGAGAAACGAAGGAACAGAAGAGCGAGACTACAGACATCCTCACCGGGGAGGTTACCAACATAAATACAGAACCAATTGCAACACTTCACCTGAACTATGTGTCACAATATCTTCATGTCACCATAACTAAAGGCTAATTCAGAGTCTCAGTCCTTACACGGTGCAGTCATATTCTAAAACTGGTCACAAATTGTTTGGAACTACTTGAATCTGCAAAGCTGCACAACCATTGGAAAATATTTGCCTGTCTCATAGCATAGTCTCAAAGCAGAGTCCAAGACATACACATATATGGCAAAAGTACAGTGCACCTTATACTGAGCTATTGAAGTAACCATGTAAATTCATCGTTCATTCAGCGTTACAAGACAGTCACAGAACACTTGCACGTGCGTACATGCTAAAACTCTGAATTGACCTTGAGACTATAACAGATGAAAGCATTGAGGGCAGCCCCTTTTAAATATTGTTAGGCAACAATGGGTCTGGTCTCAAGGCTTTGTACTGTTGCTGACAGGCTGGCTAGCTATGAAGATGCAGTTCTGTGTGAGGCTGAAAATTAGAATTAAAAGAGTTACTACCCGATAACAGGCCCCATTTGCAATACTTTTAAGGGCTGTGATACACTAGGATTTTTTTTTTAGGCAAAGAGGTTAGCAATATTCCTAGCAACAGGAAACAAAATGGGACCCAGAGTTTGAAAATGTATTTAATTTCAAGACAATGTTCCTGTGTAATCAATGCAATAATGCTCCTTGGTGCCCATAAGCGTTGCCTAAAAAGTTGTCCTGTGTATCACTGCCTTACGAGCAGCAGTAGTGATCTTGGATCAGTGGTCAGGTCAAATGACCGTAGAGACTGAAGTGGGAAACCATTTTCAGGTAAGAACACAACAACTTATGCATAAAGGCCTAGATCAGTATGCCATATTCAGATGATTTGTGTGGATAAATGACAAATAATTCAAGTAAAGTGTTACATCAATCTAAACTGGAACAAAAACATTAAAGCTGCAACAATGAATAATCTATTGTAAACAAATAAATAAGTTTCATTTGAAAAAAAATCCTTCAGAAATATAAAAACTGGCCCAAGAAAAAAAGTGAAACAGCACCAAAGGACTACAATATCATAAGGAAGAGGTATCTGTGTGCTTCAGTTCATAAAAAAGATTTATGGACGATTAAGATGGAAACACTATTGACTGCATTGACTGATAGTTGTACTGTATGTTTAATGAACTGCGTTAATTTTGAAACTGCATAACATTACTAGTATAAATAAATCCATTATAAATTGTCCTGCAGTAAAACTCAATTTTCACGATACAAACTGCCCAACACAATATAATGTCAAATTTTCTAGCACCTTAATGTAATCACAGGCAAAAGAATCAGAATAGCACACATTCTAAACACACGAGAAATTGCATTTTAATGTTGACTTCACTGTTAGTACTGCTTTTAACTGAGACAATAATTTCTGTGCATACCTCACATTGACTTCCGTTCACAGACATAAGTTAGGATTCAGTCCAAAGTGCCGACCATATTAAATATCTGTTTAGGTCAAAACTTAATTGATGCACTTTGACCCAATGAAAAACTGGCAAATCGCCAATGATGACTTATGCCTTACTAAGGGTTATTTAAAAAATGTTTGAACGATGACAAGTGATAATTACAGTGTAGCTTTCTAAGGCACATAAGCCTATTTTCCTATTTCAGTATGTATTAGACTATATACTCAAACTGAAATAAAAAAATATTGTAACAATTAATTAATACTTTCCTATAATGGTTATTTTTCTATTTTTGTGTTAATCAATCCATTTTTTTTAAAACTTAGTGTTGGAAGCTTTCCTTTGCTACAGTAATATTACACGTGACAATGTAGACCGTTTCAAACATTTTAACCGAAAAGAGATGAAGCCATTTAAAACTGCATTTCAACTTAAATGTATTAGAAAACTTCCACAATATCAAAAATACTAATGAAACATGTTGTTCTGAAAATATTTTCCTCTGTACAAACTGTTTACTTATGAAGAAAGACGAGAGGTCCGACCAAGAGCACCAGTAAAAATATTAAATATAATATTCAGTTATGAAAACTAGCTACTAGAAAATAAAACCATACTGTACAAAGATACATATACAAAAAACAGTAACAGTCATTTGTTGCTGTTCAATAAAGGTCATAATATTAACTCTTATACACAAATATACACTTGTGTACTTCGGATACAGGGTGAAGACAGCAATAACAACAAAGAACGTTTACTTCACGCTTCACATATGAAATAAATATCTTCTTGAGTTATTCATTATTGTCTCTACAAATATATGGCATTGTTGGACAACACTGTCCCTCTAATTTATAGGTTTTAATTTGGAGCCTAGGCTCAAAATGGGATCCATGTGTTGTGGAGCAGCATTCTGTTTTTTCTTGATTCTAATCAGCACCATGCCACTGCAGGGCCCGTCTGGGTGGGCTGGGGCCTGCTAGCCAACAGTGACGCTAGATACCTAGCGCTCAGTTGAATCTAAAAAGTTTATGGCTAAAAAAACACAGCACACAGGCTTGAAGTACTCTCCCTGTCATTTTAGCAAACATCACGTCTACTCACAGTGATGTGCCCCCAGCAAGCAAGATAAGGGGAGTAAGGAAGTACTATCATACCGGCTTCCATGGTCTGCGGTGCCAGGAGGCAGAGCCTGGGCAGGGCTGCAGGTTGCACTGCTCCATGTCTGGTGGTTTGTCCAGGATGTCGCAGTTGTGGTCGTTGAGCCTCTGGCCGTTGGGCCGCTGACACACCACCAGGCGGGTCCTCCTCCCTCCTCCACAGGTCTGGGTGCACTGAGGGAAATAATAAGTAATACAATTCTTTCAATGTGCCTTAATGGTGACTTTCTCTGGAATGAATCAGCATTAAGTTTATAAGACCAACGTTATTTGTACTACAGTGCCCCAACAACCAGTTGAGAGGGAGAGAGATGGAGAGAGAGAGAGAGAGAGAGAGAGAGAGAGAGAGATGGAGAGAGAGAGAGAGACATAACAGGGGATAAGGGTGAAAGAGGTGAAAGGGAAAATGTAGCGGAGGAAATGTAAACCGAGGAGAGGTTTCAGAGTGAGTAAGTCGTAAAGTAGCGAGACCTAGAGTATGTCCTCACCTCTCCCCAGATACCATAGTTCCACAGAGGGCAAGGCCCTGAGTCGCAGCTCTTGGACTCGGCAGGTTTGACCCTCTCATCACAGTAGCTGTTGCTGCGGCCGTCCGCATCCTGACACACCACCACTCGCCTCTGGAAGCCTCCCGCACATGTACTGGAACACTGGAGAGCACAGACAGCGTGTTACATGCATACATACATACTGTACACGAACATGCATACAAACTGTCAACAGCTGTCAAACATAGAGAAGTATATACAATTGATTTTAAATACTTTGAAATATTGTGCACTTGTATTGTCCTGTGTGGCAAACACAATCCTTCTGACATAAGTACACTAAAACAAACCAACATCAGCGATCCAGAATTTTACAGAAATGATCTTTTCCGACCATTATTTAAAATATATTCTTTCCAATGTTTCCAAACTAGGAATATTAACAATGCATACACCTACTGTACAAACACGTACACACACATCCTTTCATGCTACGTTCACTGTAGTTTAACCAAGACCAAAACCAGCTGTACTCTGCAAAATGAGGCTACCAAAGATGGGAAACATAAACTACTGAAGGACAGTCTGAAACACGGCCTTGAACGGAGCAGGTACACTCTGCATCCAATTAAAATGACACATCCCTACTGTCTGCGGGAGTGAGCACAGTCAGACCTCGAGATATGTGAGGGAGCCCAGTTATAGAAGAGGAGGAGAAAGTGAGCCTTAACAGCGAAGCTCTCAGACAGCCTCATTACGTGAGACTAAACATTGTATTGAGATGGGAAGATGGTCCAAATAGAAGCACGTTGTCCTCACGGCCAAAAAAACAACAACCTTTACTCTCCAAACCTCTTCACCTAACACAGCATTAATCCTGAAGGAACCTTAGAAGGTTTTTTGGTTACACAGCAAAGAATGTATTTATGTAGAGTGACATACAATCATGGTGCATGAACTAGAAAGAGGTTGAAAGGGAGAACAAATTCTGCTACTCTTGGAGGCCAATGGAAAAACGATACAGGGATGAAGGCTTTCTGCACCAACAACGTTTTTAAACATTCATCAGCCTCCAAGAGAACCTTTGTAAGTTGTCAGTAGGTTTTGCACAACAAATTAAAGCGATCCGATTCTAATTCTCATTTCTAAGCTCGTTCTTCCAAAAGAACAAAATACTTCTACATGCCACTATTTCCGTAAAGATCATATTGTAGACATACTGCGCCCCAGGGTCCGGTCCTCCACTGGTTGTCTGCCGAGGGCACATTCCAGCTGCTGTGCCCAGGGTGGTGCCTGGGGTCCTGGGGGTATCCGTAGGGCTGGTCGTTGACCCGCTGACGGTGGTAGATGGAGGGGCAGGGCGCGGCCATGCACTCCTGCTCCATGGTGGGCTTCTCATCCGGGTCACAGAAAGACTGGTCCACTGGTTGGTGGTAGTTACTGCACACCACCTGTCTGGTGGTTCTTCCCACGCCACATGTCACTGAACACTGGGCACAGGGAAGAAAGCATCTGTAACTCGCCACACTAGTTTTAAATAGTGTTATAAGGGGAGGTGGTAGAGGGGGACAGTCTGAGTCCACTACCAACCAACTCTTTTGTTTCATCATTTATCAAAAACAGCAAAACCTTTTAGTCCAATTATATTTTTTCAAACAAGATTACATATTAAAAAAATTATTGAATCAATAATTTAGAATATTTTCCTTTTTCAAAGTTAAAGCACTAGCAGTAGAGACAGTAACACAGAGAGGATTATTCATATATATTTCAATTTCATAGGAGCATTTCTCAACAATCACAGTTTTTTTTATTTGTATCAGTTTTAAATACAACTGACTTCCCTGCACCATAATTCAACCTTGAAACAGAATGGGCATGTTCCTGTCATCTTTATTGTTTGACTTTGTGTTCCCATTTACAAGGAAGTCTTGACTTTTGTTTTGTTGGAGCCTTTGCAGTTGAATAAATGTAATTTCTTTGACATCATCCCATATGAAGAGGCGTCCATATCCTTGTAAATCACCCTGGATAATATCACTAAGGTCTCCCATTCCTTGCCAAAGTAACAACCCCAATATTTATCTTTTAATGACATCATCAACAGCATCTTGGCTCTCTTGTTTCTTGCTTTGGGAGAGGGACATTCACAAATCAAGAGTAAACTGTCCAAGATCCCAGGGCTAATAAATTACTACATTATTTCAGGGTGACTTTTCCCCCTCTAAGTTCTTGGAAAAATCAGAGCTGAGTGATTACTGGAAAACATCTGCAGTGATTGGACACAGTGCTGGATCTATTACTCACAGGAGACCACTCCCCAGCCCGCCACTGTCCACAGGGGCTGAAGCAGGTGGAGGACTCCGGGGGACGGGGCAGGTGGGCACAGTACGATTCGTCGGCCACTCCTCCCTGGGCATCTCTGCAGCTGACGTAGCGCGCCTGCTTCCCCTTGCCGCACGACACCGAGCACTGAGGGACACGCAGGTACATGCATGCATGAAATGAACCTCCCTCCCAGGTAGAACTTTCAAAATAAAGTTTGGGTGTACAGTAACAGTTGTATCCTGTAGGTCTTGAGAAAGTAGATAGTAAATGCATTCTACACTTCCCGACTCGATGTGGATGTATTGCGCAACATCAGCTTTTCAGATAAAAGGCATTTACCACCAAATTAGTCACTTACTGCTTTTTCTTTTGTTTGTTTTTTTACAGCTGCTTCATGTTAGTGGCCTCAAATGGAAAGGAGAGGTACATTTTGAGGACTTCAACACCCAGAAATCACGTGATGTCAGTAAACTGCACATAGCATGCTCATGTTTATCAGACCAGTCAGTCTCTGATCACTTTATAACAAAGGACACCAAAGGGACTAGAGGCAAAAGACATTCAATTACCCACAAAAAGTGGAAATGCCTTATCATCTTATATCATCTATGCTCTGCGTTGCCCTCAAATGACTCCTCTGTGCGACTGCTGATACTCTATAGCTGCTCCCCTGCCAGCTCAACAGGACATCGTAGTAAACATGGCTGAGGAGATGAATACCTTATTCAATCAAAAGGCTCCAGCTGAAATACACACGTTAATATCCCATATCAATGACACTCTAAATTCCACGACTTCACACAAAGAGCACGGCAGTTCCGCTGCTCGGGGGAATCTATCCATGAGTGGAAGTGTGTGTGTGTGTGTGTGTGTGTGTGTGTGTGTGTGTGTGTGTGTGTGTGTGTGTGTGTGTGGGGGTGGGTGTGTGTGTGTGTGTGTG
>CABFOP010088179.1:0-17333 GCA_900683385.1 Anoplogaster cornuta | reverse complement strand
TATATAGGCGGCGAATTTTCGTTTTCCTGATTTTGGGGGGGTACGAGTGAGACTCTACTGCAGAATGCTATTGTTTTGGTAGTTTAATGGAGGGTGTGTAGTGCTGCAGCGTTGCTCGTTTTACAACCAAGCTAGCATGTATTATCAGGTTAGTCAAGCAGTGGCCGTCCATTCACCAACACCAAATCATGTTTTCTTCTGCCTCTCTATTTTTTTTTTTAGCATGTTGCGTTTGCCTGCAGTGAGCCGGACTCTCTCGGGAGTGGCTCTTACCAAAGGAAACTCTGCTGCCACTAATAATGGTAATAATATACAGTTTCATCAACTGATTGTTCTTTGGTCGCTTATATTACTTTGTGTCACTTATAATTCTGCAGAACATTCAGTATCCTCATCCTGTCACCTGATTCCTCTGATGGATTATCAACAAGATTACAGATTTGCCAGGTAGCACATTGGTGCCAGGCTGTTGCTGGAAAGGGGAAATCTGATCTGCTCAATTGAATGTACAGGTGCTCAGTGTGAAGAATCTGTTATTGTTATGGAATAGCAATAATTAATTAATGTATGGTGTTATATGAATGATGAGTGATTGATTAAATTGATTGAAACCTTTATTTGTCCCCGTAGGGAAATTCAGGTGTCCAAACAGCAACAGTTAAAAGGGGAGCACAGAAACGTAGTCATTAATTAAATAGACAATAAGTTAAAACCAGTTAATGGTTACAAAACAACAACAATAAAAGCGAGAACAATACTTAATAGATCAAATCCGTGTAAAAGTGCCAAGTCCATAATTAAAGTGCCGAGTCCATGATTAAAAGTCCATGTGCAAAGCACCAGGATAAAGTGCAAGGTGCAGGTTCTTTGTGATAAAGGGTGTAACAATGTTCTATAACAAAGGTGATTGGAGTAGTCATTATATGAAAATATAAAGGGAAAGGTTATGTAAGAGGGTCTTATGTTTTTGCTTGCAGCTCGCAGTGCAGCCACTGCAGCCACGGCTGCAGCCAGCAACCTCGTTGAAGTGTTAGTGGATGGGAAGCCTGTCATGGTGGAGCCTGGAACCACTGTGATGCAGGTAATGTGGGATTTTCATATATTTTGTGTGTTACTTAAGGTAGCTCAATACTTAGCTCTACATCTTGAGTCATAATACTTGATTTAACACTGATGTTAGGCATCTTCTCACAGGCATGTGAGAAGATGGGAATACAGATTCCCCGCTTCTGCTACCACGAGCGCCTGTCTGTTGCTGGGAACTGTCGGATGTGTCTGGTGGAGATAGAGAAAGTCCCGAAGGTATGATGTGGTCTGTACGTGTGTGTTGTTGCTCCTTTGAGTGGCCATGTTTTTAATCCCATGTCCATAGCCTTACTGCTCTGTATAGCTTTGCACAATTTTGCTCTTGTTTCTGAGATTAGGCTAGGCCTACTTACAAAATTGTCAGTAATTCATTTTGAATTTATCATCTAGCCAGTGGCAGCATGTGCCATGCCAGTCATGAAGGGGTGGAATATTCTAACCGACTCTGACAAAACAAGGAAGGCCAGGTAGGGTCAGCTTCACAAATACTGACTAAAGTATAGACTTTGTGGTGTACTCATGTTATATTATACACGTTATATAGTCATTATTGCCCTGTAATTATGGCAAGTTGTAAGAAGGGTCAGGGTGGGCCTTTATTGTTTTGTGCTGATGATCAGTCACTCTTTTGTTGCTTCTCATTTCACATTCCCTTTTGTGTGAGTAAACAAAAAATGGTGTTTTCCACAGAGAAGGTGTGATGGAATTCCTGCTGGCAAACCATCCATTAGATTGTCCAATTTGTGACCAGGGTGGAGAATGTGATCTCCAGGTAAATATAACATACAGCTGTGAGAAAAGGTTTGTGAACCCTTTTGAATCACCTGCATTCCTGTATACGGTCTGATCGTCATCTAAGTCATCCAAAATAGATAAACACAATGATTTAACAGATAACACATACACAATAGTACTATTACATGTTCTTATTGAACATACTGTTCAAACTCCAATTCAAAGGGGCTTACAAACTTTTCTCGCAGCGGTAACTGTGTTTTGAAAACCAATTTCGCACCATAGATGTTTGTTATAGGCCTGTTAATCACTTTGAGTGTGAATATGATTGACTGTGTTTTTTTAGAATTGGTTTTAAAAGTGATTAACGTGATTTATCATTGTGTGAAGGACCAGTCCATGCAGTTTGGCAGCGACAGGAGCCGCTTCACAGAGGGCAAAAGAGCTGTGGAAGACAAGAACATTGGTCCCCTTATCAAAACTATTATGACTCGCTGTATCCAGTGCACTCGCTGTGTGCGGTAAGTCACAGTCCGATGGTGAGGGTCAGTTGAGCCACTGCTGTGAAGTTCAACATATAACTAAGCATTAAATTGCGATTTTTTTTTCTTTTTTCTTCTTCCTACAGATTTGCCAGTGAGATTGCAGGTGTGGAGGACCTGGGTACCACTGGCAGGGGCAACGACTTGCAGATTGGGACGTATGTGGAGAAGATGTTTATGTCGGAGTTGTCCGGGAACGTGATTGACATATGCCCAGTGGGGGCCCTCACTTCCAAACCATATGCCTTCACTGCTCGCCCTTGGGAGACCAGGTTTTTGGATCATGCTCTACATATTGCCAACTAATACGTTTTTTCGGGTCACAAGTTTTTTTTTTTTTTACCCTTCTGTATTTTCTTTGGTTTTCCACAGGAAGACTGAATCTATTGATGTTCTTGATGCTGTGGGCAGCAACATTGTGGTGAGCACCCGCGGTGGAGAGGTGATGAGAGTTCTGCCTCGTCTGAATGAGGATATCAATGAGGAGTGGATCTCAGACAAAACCAGGTGATTTCCCAGTCACACAAGGTCTACATCATGTACATAACTGATTTGCTCCTGAATCAACGCTGAACTGCTCTTCCCTCCTGGCAGGTTTGCTTATGATGGACTCAAGCGGCAGAGGCTCACTCAGCCAATGGTGAAGAATGAGTCTGGGCAGTTGGTAGCCACTAGCTGGGAAGATGTGCTGACTCGAGTTGCTGGAGCAGTATGTGATTCATGATGACGTCTGAAAATATCAGACCTCCCTCTGCTGTTGAGTTGACACAGGACCCTGTTGGTTTCAGTCCAATCTGGCCTCAATCGCATCTGTTTTCTCTTGCAGTTGCAGGGAGTTCAGGGTAATGAGGTAGCTGCTGTTGTCGGTGGCTTGGTGGATGCAGAGGCTCTCGTTGCCCTGAAAGACATGCTGAACCGTTTGAACAGTGACAACCTGTGCACTGAGGAGATGTTCCCTATGGCTGGGGCTGGGTAAGACCACACCGAGAGGAATGGCGACTGTGGTGCGCAGCCAGTTTAACTAGCATTGATGTGAAGTCCCTTATTTTGGCCTTGCCTTTGATAGATCTGACCTGCGTTCAAACTACCTACTGAACACTGGGATCGCCGGCATTGAAGAAGCTGACCTACTGCTTCTGGTTGGAACCAACCCCCGCTACGAGGCTCCGCTGTTTAATGCACGAATCAGAAAGAGGTACGCTTAGAGGCCGTCGTGGGGGAGTTTAAGTGTTAAGTCATTGCTGCAGTGCCTCACGCTCCTGATTTCCCGCTTCATTTTTAGAGGGGCGTTGCCACAGCAGTGCCCGGTGTTTCATACTGTACTAACTTGGTGTCTCTCCTTTAGCTGGCTTCACAATGAGCTGCAAGTGGCTCTAGTGGGACGGGAGGTGGACCTAAGCTACACGTATGACCATCTTGGGGAGTCTGCCAAGGTTCTTCAAGAAATTGCATCGGGAACTCACCCTTTCTGCCAGGTAATTGTGTATTCATCTTATGTACTTGAAGGAGTTCAGTCTATAACATGTTTTCTATCAGTCGACTTGTGTGTAATATCTCCTCTCGTAGGTCTTGGCTAAAGCAAAGTGCCCCGTTGTTGTGGTTGGCAGTAGTTCCCTGCAAAGAGAGGATGGGGCTGCGATAATGGCCGCTGTGTCTACGATTTCCCAGAATGCTCGGGTTAGCAGCGGAGTGGACGGAAGCTGGAAGGTCCTCAACGTGCTTCACAGGTCATAGGTTTGGCAAATTAGTGTGAACGCTTTTGACGACGGAATGATGTTTGGCAGGGGTTTTCACAGCAGTGCTGTTTTGTCCGTCTCTGCAGGGCCGCCAGTCAAGTGGCTGCGCTTGATCTTGGGTACAAGCCAGGGGTGGAGGCTATCAGGGAGAACCCACCTAAAGTTCTGTTTCTGCTCGGCGCTGATGCAGGCTGCGTCACTCGCCAAGACCTCCCTAACGATAGCTTAATCATTTATCAAGGTCAGCCCTATTACTTCCTGACTCCCCCGCTCCCTGTTGCCAATGTATTTACAGTACTGTACAAAACTCTTAGGCACATGTGAAACAATTCTGTAAAGCAAGAATTTCTCTGTAATTTCTCTGTAATTACATTTTTTGGAAAATGAATATTTGGAAATCTCAAATTTGCTAATGCAGAAAACAAAACAAAAAACATCTATATTTAAAGAAAAAAATCTAGGGTGCCTAAGCGTTTTGCACAGTTCTGTATATTTATTTATATTTATATAAGGCCTTTGAGTGAGGCAGTCTAATGCAAATAATGTTGTGTTACTTTTAGGGTTAATTTATACCAATGCTCTGTTCCATTACTTCCCAGGTCACCATGGGGATGTCGGTGCACCAGTGGCTGACATGATACTTCCTGGAGCTGCGTACACAGAGAAATGTAGCACCTATGTGAACACTGAGGGTCGGGCCCAGCAGACCAGGGTGGCTGTGACTGCTCCAGGCATGGCCAGGGAGGACTGGAAGATCATCAGAGCCATATCTGAGGTGAGCTCCAATACAAAAAAACAAAAAAACATGTGTTATGTTCAGTAGTAAGATCTTTGACTACATTTTGTTCATTTTTCCTCTTTCTTCAAGCTTGCTGGAGTGACTCTGCCCTATGACACCCTTGATGAAGTGCGTAACAGGTTGGCAGAGGTTTCCCCGAACTTGGTGCGATACGATGACGTTGAGGAGGCCAACTACTTTAAGCAGGCTAACGAGCTGTCCAAGGTCGGCTATAATCGTCCACCAGCACATCTAAAGTTGATCATAGAGAAGGCACTGTTTGAGCTTTAGTTTCAGGTTAGATTCAACATGTCAGCTTGCTCGATTCTAGGGATGCACCGATCCGACTTTTTCAGTCCCGATATCGATACCTGGGCATTGGGTATCGGCCGATACCGAGTACCGATCCAATACCAGTGTTAAATTAATAAACTGTGACTGGGAATCATTCTTTTATGTGTAAGGCAACATCAGGCTTGACTTAAACGTTGCTTTCCTAACTTGGTGGCAGGCTCCTGAGTGTTACACCAGTAGCGTAGTTCCTTTGGTGAATGGGGGGTGCGTAGCGAATGTTTGCGTAGCGAGTGTGTGCGAGAGCGAGAGAGAAGAAAAAGGCGAAGGGAAAATAGATTAGGTTAGCGGTGAAGTTGCCGGTTCGGGCAGTGACTATTTGTTAAAGTGTTTCAGTAATAAATAACCACACTTCCCAAGACTACGTGGAGTCCCGCACGTTCTTTTGCCCCAACTGCTGTAGAAGTAAGGGGGAGTTAGTTGGTAGGAAAGGCTAACATGAGAATAGACGGCCAGGGCGATGAATGGGCGATCAGGGGTAACTGGCGTGGTTGAGGAAGGAAGTGATGACTGATCCAAACGGTAACGACGACGGCCTCTCAAATGACGGACTTTACGCGTTGCCAGGGGTTGACAAGCTAGTGGACTACTCTGGTGGACTAAACCTCTTCCCTCTGTGTGAGCCGCTTGTGAGTACGCGCCATACTGTTTATAAACTCCATTGATTCGTCGGTAGGGGCGTCCTTAAAGGTGACAATCGCCACAATATTCAGAATGTTATTCAATAGATCGCCACCCTAGATTGCCGATACCTGATGCAGCTATTTGAGTCAGTATCGACCCGATATCAGTATCAGTATCGGTGCATCCCTACTTCATTCTGTTCTCTGTGATGATGGTGTTTTGACGCTGTGTTTTGTGTCTCTCAGGCAGTGAACCAGGCTGTCCTCACTGAACCTTTAGTCCCTCCACAGCTCACCGTGAAAGACTTCTATATGACAGGTGGGCCACTTTTGGAGTCAAGGGAGAGGTTTAGTTTCACCTAGTCTGGTTTCCCCTCCTCTCCTGCCAAAAGTCTCTAGGAGACACTGTTCTAGTCTACCAATTCCTTCATTTCAAAATAATTATTACACTTATATGTAAGCAAAATATACACACCTGTTATAACTCATATATAATCAAAAGCATGGGTACATTTGACAAAGGTTGGTGCTATAGACTCTAGATCTTAGATTTCCTATCAAATTAATATAAGGCCAAAGTACAGACTGGATTTTTGATGATGCCCTAAATGTTAAACCAAATTAGAACCCGATTTTATGGCCCCAATTTCAGGTGAGTGTAAATATTAGGACAGATTAACTGCAACTGAATAAAAGTCAAGTCAAGTTTGTTTTTTTTGGTCAAAAAAACATTTATGCAGTAATTGTTTCACTTTTGTGACCCCCCATTACCAGCCTCTTTTTCTAACATATTTTCTGCCAATTCCTACATACAGCCTCTTGCATCTTCATTACAATCAGTGGTATAGTCTATGTGATAGGCAGGTATACGCCGTATTCCTACTAAGCTCCAGGATTTCCGTATACTGGTATATTGAAACACTTTTTTTTTTTTTAAAAGCACAGATCATTTATATTAGTAATAGTGAACGTTGTGTTTTTTGCTAGCAGTAAATATGTTATCACAACTAATTTCACAGCCAAATACTAGAGAAGCTTACATGAAGCGTCTTTAATTAATTCCTCAAGTGAAATTGAGGTGACTAACCAGAATAACTAAGGTGGGGGGGAAAACGACAAGCTGGTAGTCACATTCCATTTTTTTATGCTTCACAATAGTACATGAGTGTAAAATTACAATCTGTTCTCTCTCTTTACCCTTAGATCCAATAAGCAGAGCCTCCCAGACAATGGCGAAGTGTGTGAAGGCAGTCAAAGAAGGAGCACAAGCTGTGGACGAGCCAAGCATATGCTAAAGCTCAATGGATAGCCATCCAATGCTTACGCACAAATTGATACGCACAACTCCTATATTTGCACAATCAAAGGAAATATATTTATTTGCACTTGGGTTTCACGGTAGTAGATAACTCCTCAGCTATGCACATTATAGAACTAACATACTAACCCGCATTAAGATGTGTGCAGTTGAAGAATTAAGATATCAACATATGCTGTAACCTTCATAGAGATGTATCTCTGACAGTTTATGGCACATTCACCTGTTATAATTACATCCATATTCCAATAGATGTTTGTGATCAGATTCTATAAATCATTCTCCTGTATATGTCAGTGTGAAAAGTGTTAAGAATTTTTCCTTGAGGAATATTGACTATGATCTTTATAGCTATTGTTAACTAAGACAATTTTAATAAACCTATTTTCTGTAGCAAAGTCTACTTAGATAGTGCATCTTTGCAAAGCCCATGTTCATTTTATTTTTTCTTATTCTAAGATCCTATTTATCGTCTATATCTAGTGCGAGATTTATCTTGTGAAATCAGAAGAAGAAGAAAAACATTTAGGCGCATAATTAAATGTTCTGTTAGATTAAAACAAATAAGTAGTGTGCTGACACTGTGGCCGGTCATGTCGTCTTTCCGCTCCAACTTTTCCGACGTCTGATTGGCACGTGCTCCATCAGCAGTGAGCAACATTCGGCAACAGTGTGGCAGGGTTGATAACTCATTCATAAAGATGATAGCCGTGGTCCAGGTGGATGTGGGTTTTGACACTTCCCGGACCTCCCGGCCAACACTTTTAAAACCTACTCGTTTTAACGGAGAGGGTGAAAACGGCACTGTCGCTCACATACAATGTCATTCCCCCTGCAAGAAGATAACTTTGCACTTCTGCACTGCTCTCTGGCTTTTACAAAGTTGAATTTCCAATATGGTAGGAGAGGTTGTTGTTGTTCGGTGGACTGTTGTCATGTCCCCGCAGTGCCTGTAGTGGTGCTGTGAGGAGTCTGTTGTGGATCCAACAAAAATCCTCAGCCTCCTTCCTACTGCTAATATTTGCTGTGGATAATCTATATTTACATGCATCTATATCAAGCTATACCGAGTTCGATGAAGATCACTCTTTCTAGCCTAAAATATCGAATATCGATGCACAACTAGCCTAGCTGATTCTAAGAGACATTTCGGCCGTCTGTCTGGAGCGAATACCTTACATAGCCCATACCAATTCAAGGTAAGCGAAGCCGTTTACAGCCTGGGCCTCGATTTCGAAGAGCCCGATTTCGCATCGACTTCAGCGGGACACGTAGTCTACGCGAGGCCCCGGGCTGCCGAAGACCCACAGGCCTATTATTGGATTTCCTTTATTTTACCCTCGTTGTCGTTATCTAGCCAACTAACGACATGTATCTTCGTTACATGTGGATAGATTAATAAGCGTGACAATGTGAAGTCACGTAGTTGCCTATATCAAATTATTTAGCGATGTTGAGTACAGTTAAGATCGAGGGGTGTTTTTGAAGGCCTTCCGAGACAGGCCCTAAGCCCCCGTTGCAGGCCCTTTGTCTTAACTATTTGGCCATAAATGTTTCTATTATATAAACGCCCACCAATGAGTGCGATCGAGTATCGCCGGCGTTTTATGAATACATTTGTTTTCTCTAAATAAAACTAAGCTGTATGTAGTTGTACGTTTATAATGCTGCCATTCGCCGATGTTTCCGTTTCCTGGTTAGCTACCGCCTACTAGTTTAGTGTTTTTAGCCTCGGTAGCTAGTTAAAGTAGCCTTGGTCGCCTCTTCGTGGCTGGCTTCTGTTGGTAACATTGATTTCTACCTCAGAAGGGGCTATGCAGTTTTGGTTATGGATTAGGTACTTGATACATGTTGAGACGTTTATAGTATTAATGATCACGACTGCCCATCGGCTGCTAGCGGGCTAGCTACAGCTACTGCCTTAGTTGGCTACTGTTAGTTAATGTTGGCTAGTGTCTGGCCACTAACTAAAGTTAACCTGGCTGACAGATGGCACGTAGCTAACATTTCCTTGCGTGCCCAACGTTTACCTAAACTAGGAGCCCCATAGTGCTGTCAGAACCGACTCGTAAACAAATAAGCAAACAAGTAATACATTTCGTGCAAGTAAGTTAGTTGGCTAGCAGCTACTTCTATAGCTGGCCAGCTAACGCTCCAACTATGTTGTGGTGTAACGTTACCTGTAGCATCCTGTTTAAATGCTTGTTTATCATGAAGCGTCACATAAAAAGCATATTGTCTTTTTATTTGAATTGATAAAGGTGACCTATGAAGTTATTTAGGTGATCAACCAGCCGTGTAATTGTGCAGGCATGATCTATCTATGCTGCTATTTGCGTTTAACTTTTTTTTCTTTTCTTGCACTAACGTTAGCAGCCAGCTGTCATGTGATTTGCTACTTAGCTGTCTGCTCCAAGGATTATTCAATACATTTTTGAATAAAGTTACATGTGTGTGTTCACAACAGGAAGTCACAGCACTCGGTCTGGTTTTGAATAACAGATTTAGACATTTAAAATGAGTGTATGCAAACGTGAATTTGGTTTCTCCAGACTAGCATATGATGTTGTTTATAACAGAGATAACAGGCAACTACTGACATGTGTGCCACAGTAGAACCTTGAGCATTCACAGCACAGACTTCTCTATTTGCTACTTTACTGAATGAGCAATGTGATATATTGCAATGCAGTGTAATTGTTGGAAGTGTTGGAAATCCTTTTTGACATGGAACTTGAAAATATTACAGTACAGTAAATCAGACTAAAAAGCAATTAACGATGTGTTTCACATGTTGAGTACACTATGGTCCAGAATTATATTAATTTCCTGAATGTATATAATGTCCCTAAATCCCTGTATTCCCAAGGATTGGATAAACAATGTTCTGTAATAGGGAGGAATGTTTATGTTGTCTCTTGACCCTGCATGTGCAGGCAGGGTCACTCCATATGTATTTGTGATGTAAAGTATTTGTGATGTAATTCTCAGTTTTCCCTGACTTTATCCCATCAGCTGATGTTTTCAAGGACAAGAGTCACGTGATGTATGAAGGCAAACACATACACTTCTCAGAGGTGGACAATAAGCCATTGTGCTCATACAGCCCCAAGCTCTGTAAGCAGCGCAGACTAAATGGCTATGCTTTCTGTATCCGGCATGTTCTGGAGGATAAGACGGCCCCCTTCAAGCAATGTGAATATGTGGCCAAGTACAACAGCCAACGATGCACCAACCCCATCCCCAAGTCTGAGGACCGCAGGTGTGTATGTCTGTTTGCATGTGTGGCACATTCCATTATTCTTTAGAGTAACTATCAGTCACAGATGTACACAGCATGTTGACGATGTGTGCTTTTTTTATTTTATTTTTATTTTTACAGATACTGTAACAGCCACCTGCAAGTTCTGGGCTTTATCCCCAAGAAGGAAAGGAAAAAGAAGCATGATGCTTTGGAGGAAATGCGCTCACGGCCTCACCTGGAGTCAGTGGCTCTCAACATAACTGTGCCCTCCCTGGCTCTGAAAGCTCCCAATGGTCTGGATGAGCTTCCACCCTCTCCCCCCTGTACACGCCTGTTACCCCTTCCGGATGGGGAACTTCTGGACCCTTTTGCCTTTTATGAGGATGACACAGATGGGGAGGAGGCGGGTACTCCTCGGAAGGGCGCCACCTTGAAGAAGAAACCACAGAGCCGGCTGGTGCTTAACCAGAAACACCACCATGACACTGACCTCTTCCAGCCACCTCCTGAGCACTTTAGCCCCTCCCCTGTCCCCCGTGTCCACCCCTCCTCCCCGCTGAACTCTCATCTACCCCGTCAGCAGTCGGGACTTCTCCAGCCCACCCAGCACTCCAACGTGACCTCCTTCATCCTCCCAGGACAGAAACAGGGTTTATTATGCAATCCAGCACCACCTCAGATGCCCAACTTTCTGCCTCCAGGGATGCCCCCTAACGTAACCCCCAATCCGACGCAACCCTCCGGACCATCATTCAGCAGAAAAAACCCCTTCGCTGCCACTCACTTGCCCACCAGTTGCAGGGACAGTGGTAGTAATATTCAGCGGCATGTGGTGGTCATGCGTCCTGCTGCCTTCTCACCGCCTGCTACCTGCCTTTCCAGGCTGCAGCATCTGGTGCAGCTCTGTGCCAAGAGACACCAGGAGCATGGAGACCTCTTCCCTCATCTAGGTGCCTCATCTACCTGCATTTCCCAAAAAATAGCAAACCCTATTTACACATTCTTTTGTATTTATTCATAGTTATAAGTCAATGTTCAAGACTCTTGATGGACTAACTGTGTAAGATACTTTAGATATAGCTGTTGTGGTTTGAGCCTGCTGAGATAGATGAGCTGCTCTAACAAGCTCTCTTCCAGGACTGGACTGGTCAGAGGACAGCGCAGAAGATGATGAAGTGGAGGCAGAGCGAGGTCTACCTTTTCGGAGCTCCTGGAGACTACAGGATGGGTTAGTTGGTGTCTTAATACCTAACGCGAGAGCATGAATGTTGCCGTTACCTTTCTTGTCATGACTGCTATCCATCGTCTACTAAACAGGTTGGAAGAAGAAGGTGGCTCCACACGGAGAACACGGCTACTTAGGCTTTGCTCGTACCTCCAGGAGAAGTACAAGCACATGTGCAGGCAGGAAAGGGCCGGCATCCGCCAGAAGAGATACCGTTATGCCTTCCGCAAAGCCTTGCTGCACGCAGCCAGCAAAGACCCCGACTGTGCTGGGCAGCTGATCCAGGAGCTGCACAGTGTCTCTCGGTCCTCCTCAAGGTATCCTCACTAAGATATCAGTAGACATTGTTTATGTCAGAGGATTAATATGGAGGTGATGTGGCCTTAGTTCAGAGAAACCTCTGTTACCGTTTTTCCACCCAAGGCAGTTTGAGGATCGGTTCGGAGCCGGTGCCTAATCTTGAACCAGTTCTTCGCGTTTCGACAACAAAAGATCTGGCTCTCGGCCAGGAAAACTGGTTCCAGAGCGGCACCAACACTTGGCTGGTCTAGAACCAAGAACCGCTTACGTCAGGGGCTGGGGGCGGGATTATTGTGACCAACCAAGACCAAATAAAACCGCCATTTAAAAAACAAAACAGCTTCAGCATGGATGTAAAATCTAAACAGTGGTCCATGGAGGATACTTGCACCGTGGTCCTCGATGGAAATTCAAAATATGAATGAAGCGCCCTTCACATGATCAGTGACAAAAACGCTCGGCACTGTGCTGCCATTCATTTCCTATTTGGCAAGCGTCGCTGCCGCCCTGGAGGCTCAATCCAACAAATGATGGCTGCACATCAACCACATGAAAGTGTTGCACAAAAGCACTAGCATTTGCTGGGAAAGTGGAGATGTATACAGTGACGTAATGACGTGGCTCTCCAGCCCGTCTGGCCCGTGGAAAACCAATCCGGTTCTTAGAAGGTTTGCAAATTGAACCAACTGCAAACCAGCACTAGCCCAGAACCAGAACTAGGTTCACGTTGGTGGAAAGGGGGTATATGATTGGAGGTTCCCACGTGATATACCCAATGACATATCCACACTCACCCACATTTCTCAAAATAACATATTTTGATGCAACCAGGAAAGTGTGATGCTTTTTGTGACTAACACTCAACATATTTGTAGCTGATACAACACAATAACATGCCCAGGTGATGGGGCTCTATCATGTTATGCATAGGGCTCACTGGCTTGTTGTTCTTCTACAACAGGAATGCTCCTCTCCTAATTTGAAACGTTAAAAAAAAAAAAACAATGACACAAGTGGCACTGTTCGGATGCAAGGCGCAGCTGGAGTACTGTTGATACGGTCTCTGTTTGCTCAGTCCTGGTCTGTCTGTCTCTTTAGTGTGGTTCCAGCAGGACAGCAGAACACAGAGACAGGAATCTGCACTGGCAGCACCAAGGGCCAGGCCTGCAACAACAGAGCTCTGCCCTTCACTCGACACTGCTTTCAGCGTATCCTTTGCACAGCTTCACACTCGGTGCACGGCATTGGTACAGTTACCTAGTTGAGGATATATTTTTCCCTATCTGAGTCATACAGATCTTTCCCCCCATATTATACATGATGCATGCCTTTGTAATGGAGTATGATGATCACTTTTCCACTTGCTGTATTGTATTATTTCCTTCATAGTTCTCTATAGACATCCTGTTGAATCGTTCCCAGCAGCTCTTCTCTAGTTGCACAGCCAAATTTGCAGACGGTCAGCAGTGCGCTATCCCGGTGTTTGATATCACGCACCAGACACCACTCTGTGAAGAGCATGCCAAAAAAATGGTGAGTTCACTGTTCACCTGCTTGATTTCACATGGGCTTCAGTTATTGCCGCTACCCGGTTACACAACGTCGGCTGTCGGCTCGTTCCTCAGGATAACTTCCTACGCGGGGACGGTAACCGACGGGTGCAACATCAGCAACAGCAGCAGCGTAAGCCACGCAAAAAGACCAAACCCCCAGCGCTCACCAAAAAACACAAGAAGAAGAGGAGGAGAGGGCCATGGAGGCCCCAGAAGCCCATCCCTCCGGCGTTGCCCCAGGGCAATCTGGGAATGCCTTCCACCAGCCTAACCATGCCCTCACAGGCCAGCATCAGGTCTGTTCTCTGTGTGTTCAAAGCGCATGCTACCTTTCGCAGTCCCTCCAATATAGTGGCTTATTGTATTTCTTATATACGCATATGTTGTTGTCTTTTCTTTGCGGCAGGAGCCCTTCAACCCCCGACCTGAGTACAGACGAGCTTCCTGACGATATCACCAATGAAATGGCAGACATTCCAAATGATCTCGAGCTAAACCAGGAGGACTTCTCTGACGTGTTGCCCAGGCTCCCTGACGACCTGCAGGACTTTGACTTGTTTGAAGGTGCCTGCTCTCATACATCTCATTCTTATGCATCACTATGCCTGTCAGTGCCGGTCCGGAGTCTTGATAACGATGCATATTGGATATGTCTGTGCATGCGTAGGTAAGAACGGGGAGCTGCTGCCCACCACAGAGGAGGCTGAGGAGCTGGTGCGTGCGCTGCAGGCTATGGGCTCCTACCCAGACTCTTTGGTGTGCCTGACTTCCATGGGGGACCTGGCCTCGTCTGAAGGCGTAGACCACCGATCCATGGCCGTGTTCCCCGGGCCAGTCCAGCCAGGGGCGATGGGAGACCTGCTTAACGGCCGCATCCCTACAGAGAACTTCACCAGCCTGGAGCTGGAGGACAACCTACTGCAGTCTGCTGGGAGTCACTTTCCCCCATCGCCGCCATCTCAGCCCTCTAACCAGCCGCCGACCTCCTGCTCCAACCTGACCTCGTCCTCCGCCACAGTAGCCCCCTCCGCCACCATCCTGCTCACCCAGGGCCCCTTGACGGAGCGAACGTTCACCCGGACACACACATCCCATGTACTGGCCAAGTCAGACGCACCCACATCATCTCCGCAAGGCAGCCACTACAGCAGTGAGCATGTGCCATCCCCATACAGTGACCACATATCTTCCCCCCATGCCAGCTCCTTCCAGACAGACACCCCTCTGCTACTGGAAGTCCCTCTCAGTGGGGTACCAGGGCCCCCACGCACTTCATGGAACAGTCTCTCTCTCCCCCTCACCGACCCTGCGCAGTTCGGTAACCTCATAGGACCGGAAAGTCATCTCATATCCACCTCCCTGTCCACTCCTCCCGCCACCACCCATTCTGTGACCCTGCAGCCGATGGCTGCCCTCTCAGCGATGCCCCAGAGTGGCCTGACGGGCTTAACTACTCCCCCCGCCCCCTCACCCTCCCTTTCACCCTCGTCCTCACCACACGATCTTCTGACCTCCACACAGCCCAAGCAGCAGCTCCCTCAGTTCAGCGCGGCCTTTGGCCACCAATTGGCCTCCCACAGTGGCATCCCGAAAGATGTGCAGCCAAGCCACAGCTCCACAGCGCCCCCCACTGGCTTCTCCATAGCGAGTGCCACTGCTGTAAGTGCCAAAAGCGCCACACCCCCCTTCCCTCAAAGTAAGTGAGAGCAGACGGGCTGCAGGATAGTCGGTGGACTCACAGTCAACTTACAATCCGATTGGCTGGCTTCTGATTGACCACCCTTCTTCATCTGCTACATGTGTGCAATGTGGTAATAGTGCACTATTTGATATGATTTTGCACAACCTCAGATTTTCCTTACTATTTAATTTATGGTCTCCAGGATTTTAAGTCGGTGTGAGTCCATTGGTTTGATCTGTGTGCTGCCCTGTGGTTTGACCAGCAGGGGGTGACAGTCAGGCAGACTTTGTGGTGGAAGTGGCTCAATAGCAGTATGGAAATTGGTGGAAGGACCTGAGGAAAGATTATTTCTATCATAGTGACAAAAACAGTGCTCCAGAGTTCATTGACTTCGAAGCCTCAATCAGTGGTCAGTTTTGTTTGCTTTGCCAGTTAAGTCCTGTCTTATAACAGTCACCTATATCCTTCCTTGCTCATATAGTCATTACGTTTTGTTTTTCCACTTGTTTCACACACCGCTTCAGTCACCCTACGAAAGACACGAGAGTATAGGTTGCGATATGTTTGTGAGCCATTATGTTTCAAGCTATGTAACTGTTATCATGAAATAGAATCGTATCCAGTCAAGATTTATCGGAATCACGAATTTACCAAAATACTTTTAAACGGCTGTTTTTATATTGTGTATATATTTGCTCTTTTATTGGTTTGCTCAGACGTCAAGAACTCATTGACCTCACCATCGGGTGTGGGGCTCCACATGGGTGGCCTAGTAGACACTTGAAGGTAAATATCGATTCTTAAAGCAATAAACATATGGACATACTCTCCTATTGTAAGGTATTTTATTGGTCTCCACTTAAATGTAGCTTCACGTTGTGATCCAGGCTGATGTGGACCAGGAATATGTTTGGGCCTGTATAACCGTGTCATAAAAACCTTTTTTAAATTAATGTTTTCATGAGGAATAGAGATTTGTCCGCAATAGACCACTGATCAGGTCAGGTCAGCTTCTCTTGGGTCATACTGAGTGGGTTTGCGAGGCCGGGGTGAATGAGCTTCAGTGTAATGTAAGGGTATCGATGGCCAAATCCAGGGGGGCTTTTTAGTGTCTATTCTCGAAGGTGCTCTCTGGCCCCCCTGGTCGTTACAGGGACGTGCACAGAGTCCTTTTTGCGAGAGGCGAACTCTCGATTTTGCGAGGAAACCCGTTCGAAGATGTCGCGGCCTACCTACCCAGCGAACGACTTAAGAGAACTATTCGTTAGTGGTGTTTATGGATACAGTGAATCGGTATATGGACGTTCATGTTTCACCCTCTGTTAGCTGTCTTGTGTGTTGACACCACGGTATGAACTGAGGTATAGCACTGTCATTTCTCAGATGAATTTTAAAGTCAATGGCGCTCGGTAACCTGGGGGTCCTACCTAAACTGTACATTTAGGAAGTGAGGATTCTGCCTACCTGACGACTCCTCCCCCTGTCTGGTAACTTCTCCTGCAGCAGTACAACCGTGCATTTTGATAGATGCTATATTAGAAAATGGACAAGATTCTCGGACATTGTTGAGTATTAGGTATATAGAGTAGCAATCTCCTAACCTTTTGGGGTTTATCGGAGAATTATTGAGTAGCAATGGATTGAAATTGTTATTTGCAATGTACTCAGTGGAACCTGTGTTTTGTGGAACGCGTCTCTTGTATTTAATGGCTATCAAAATGCTTGTAAGTGTCTTGAAGTTGGGGTGGGGCGGGGTTGATGTTGCGTGTCTGTTGTTTTTAATAATATTCTGATGGACAATGTTTTGATAGCCATTAAACTCCAGGCTGCTTCTCAAAGTCTGAGATTGCATGGGGCAACAACTGTTTGTTTGAGAGCATGTCAACATTAGATTATGGCCACTGGCTTCATTCTTGCCATCCAAATATGGCCAGTTTTGTTTTTTCATTTTAAATCGAAAAACAGATCCACACCTGTTAGATTTCAACACAGATTTGCACAGGACTGGATGAGGCCATTGGTGTTTTGTCTTTTGCTTGGCCACTCATTAGACCGAACAGCTGCCGTCATTATCAGCATCTAGCCTGTACCACGACCCCCACCCCTCCCCCCCCTCTCCACCTCCGCACCAGCACCCACCACCGCTCCCGCACCTCTCTCA